>VWZX01001852.1:504177-631591 GCA_013399015.1 Galbula dea | reverse complement strand
TAAGCTAGAGGAGGGTAGATTTAGGCTGGATATTAGGAAGAAGTTCTTCACTGTGAGGGTGGTTAGGCAGTGGAGCAGGTTGCCCAGAGAGGTTGTGGAAGCCTCATCCCTGGGAGCTTTTAAAACAAGGCTTGATGGGGCCCTGGGTAACCTAATCTAGTGGATGGTGTGGGGCTGGAACTGGATGATCTTTGAGGTCCCTTCCAACTCTGGCAACCCTATAGTCCCCTTTTAGGTACTGGAAAGCAGCTATGAGATCCCCTCGAAGCCTTTTCTTTTCCAGGCTGAACAACCCCAACTCTCTCAGCCTATCCTCATAGGGTAGGTGCTTGAGTCCCTTAATCATCTTTGTGGCCCTCCTCTGGACTCGCTCCAACAGGTCCACATCTTTTATATGCTGAGGAGCCCAGAACTGGATGCAGTATTCCAGGTGGGGCCTCACTTCCAGCATGAAAGTTGAGGATAAGATTCACTGCCATGTATTGGAAAATATTGTATTGGAATATATATTTTCGGAGTACAAACCAGCAGGTCAAGAGAGCCATCTCCCAGGGTGCAATGAATTTTCCCTGTGTTAGAGTGAGAATGAGAATGCATGGGTTTGTCTGTTTTGGATATTGAAGGAAGAGCTGGTTTCTCCAGAGGTAGATGAAGCACTGTAATCCATTTTGAAGAAATTAACTGCGAAGAAATGGAGGGAGAGAGAGAGATGTCAGCTGAAAGTCTTAAAGAAGTAGGAGTGGATGCTGAGGTGGAGGCAAAGTGAGGCTGCCAGTGAAGGCAAATGTAGTATCCTATATGACCTTGATGAACACTGTGACACCTTCTCAGAGTGGTGTATTCTCCTGTTTGTTTTGTAGATCTCCCTCCACCCTCTGGTGTCCTTTTGCCTTGCTCCAGCCTTCCCTGCTGTGTTCTGTAGTGTTTCATTTTCCCAGTGAGAAAACCAAAGAACAGCAAGGAGGGAGCATTTGGTGCACTACAGGATCCAGTAACACCCACACTGAAATAAGTGTAAAGACTGTGGTGGGTGCTTCTGGATGTGATGATGATCTTTGTACCTCCCAGCATCCTACTTACAAAGGTACACCTTTTCCTCCCCCAGGTTAGGTTTGTCATACTTCAATTAAAAGCTCTTTAAAAATAGAGTTACAGTAGATGCCCAGTTTACATCAGGAATGCTAGATGGTACTGCAACAATTTGAAGTGACCTACTAATATCCAATTACAGTAATTAGTTTAGTGAGCTGAAATGCAATATTAAGAGAAAAGTATGATAATTTTTACTTTCTGCTACTGCTTGCAAAATATGAACAGTAATCTTACAGTTGAGAACTGCTTTCCTCAGACTTCTGCATTGCCTTATGCTTCATTTTGTGACTGTCCCTAGTTTGTTCCTTTCAGAAATTTAAATTCTTAAGAAGTTTCATGCATTATTTTTAGGTCTGAAATTGTTGTCATCCTAAATTGGGTAGGGAAAAAAAAAAAAAAAAAGAAATATAATGTCTTGCTCAGAGCCAATTTACTGCTTTTTTTTTTTTAATTTATGCAAATTCAAAGCAGGCTAGAAGTTAACACTTCCTTGCTGAAAAGTAGCTTCTGATTTTAAGCATAGATTACTCACCATAGTATCCAAGCATGTTCCCTTTTCTGGTGATTTCATAGTGCTGATTTGAAGAAGAAATAGGGTGTCCCTCCTTTATGGACTGACTGGTGGGTGGAAAGAAGCTTCCACAAAATTTAACAGCAGAAATATATGCTCTTGCAAAATGTAGTTGAGTATTTTTGTATATGCAAATGTGTGATAACTTCCTAATATTGCAAAGATAGTGTTACATTTTTGGAGTCATTGTTAAAAACCCTTCTAGAAAATATGATCCTAAGTATTTCAAAACAACACAGATGATTTAGGTAGCATACTTTGTTTGTGAATTGAAGTTCTCTAAGGAAAGTCTGTGTTACAGCACACACTATGTACAGGAAATCAACACACCAGTTTGTTTTGAGTAACTGAATAATTAAATCAGTGTTTCTCAAAAGGCAATGATTTTTTATTTAAATGGACCTCTTCTCCCATTTACAAGCACAAAAGAGACTGAATGGCCACTACCCTGTGATTTATTTGTGTCAAAAGCATTAATTTCCAGTGTTGGAGGATCATGCCTCCTTGACTGTGCCCAAAGACCTAGTATTATAAGATGTTAATCTGTTTTTCCTAGGAATATGAATTCAGCTACTGGAAGAGTCTGATCTGATTTTATATGCCACACCAGAGTGATTTGGGTAAGAAGTGTAAAACACTGCTGGGAAAACTTTTATGTATATTCTTAATGGGGAAAATAAATGTTTGCTTATCTGCTTTGTTTAATTGAGTTGGGATTATTATTGTTCAAGTTTTCATTCCTGACTGCTTTTGTAATGGGAACAGTGTTTGCAATGTGTTTAGTTTTCCTGGGCTTTGCTGAGTGTATTAGTGTAGCTTTATGAAGGATTTACATTTTATATTTGCTCATCATAAGAAACCAAAAGATCCCAAAATAACCTTATCAGGCAAGGCTATGAACAGTTGAAGGGAAAGGATATTTGTTGCACTGAGGATTTGTAATTGAGTGTAGCAAGGTTGACAAGGGAAGTCAGAGAAGTGTTTATAGTCTCAAAGGGTAATTACTATGGTTTAATAGTAGATGGCATGCAGAAAAGATTGATATCAAAGTTTCTGGGATGCTTTTATTCCCCAGTGGAAAACAGAAGAAGAAAAGATAAAATGAAAGAGATCAAAAGTATAAAGAGAGCTTTAAAAGTAGCAAAATGTACAGCAGGTAAAATGGGAACAGTTTCAATTTAAAATACATTTTAATAGACCTAAAGGATTTCACTTAGCTTGTGACCTTCCAACAGAAGCTGAGTTTGTTGCATAGCCTTTCTGTTTTGGAAAATAATATGTCAGACAAGTAAGCACATCTGGTATTTAGAAATAGATCTAAATTTTATGATGGACAAAGGAGTGGTTTATGTATAAGTGTTGATAGTTGATGTAACTGTAAAATATGTGGTTTAATTCCACAAATCAGAGTGAATGCTCTTGTCAAAATATACGGTGATGTCATGAACTGAGGGGGCTGAGATAGGTCTACATGTGGAACAAAATGAAATCTGACCTTACAAATCATTTAGCTGTATTATCTCTCTACCTCCTTTCCTGTCTATCTGTAAAAATACAGTACATAAAGTATTAAAGATAAAGGGAAAGTCCAGAGTTAAAAGAAAATCCCCAGTGGTCATAAACTAACCTGTAGCATCAGGAAAATAGGAGGAAATGTTACTGGAGGAAAATATTATTGCAGAAATGTCTGATACATAATGTTGCATCTTGTACTAAAATAGCTATACTGTAACTGGCTGTAACTGGCTACAGATGCTTCACTCTTATGGATTCCATAATGATAGAACAGTTCTGGTTTCATAGTGTTTTTTGCAGTGTTTTCTTATTTTATAGTTTTTAAGGTATTAGTATTTCTCCTACATTTGTTCAATATTTCCAAACCTCATAAATGTACTGGGCCTATTTACTTCAAATGTATCTTATTATGCTCCATGGGCACAGAAGGTAGGGTTAGAGCTTTGGAAATTCACCTAGAAAAGCCTAGTTTTTCACCTAGAATGAAAAGAAAACAAATTTGACACTGATGTAATCTTTGGGCTTTCACAAAGAGACAGTTTCTTTTCATGAATCAAAAAATAGGAAATAAGTGGAGATTGCAGGTAGTAGAACCAGATTTTGATGTCATAATAATTAATTTTTAAAAAATTGGTCAAAATACTGATCTGAATTGACCACATTTTACAAATCCATATTGAATCTGTCAAGAAGTTTCAGTCAACTTCCCCATTTTATTTGTCCTTTAATCTCAAAAAACAGGAGAAAATAATTTTTACTTTATGCAAAGTATTTCAAAAGTAGTTCAATTTCATTATATGAAAAGAGCTGAAAGAAATTAGAGTCACTTTTTCAGTAAAATGAACAAAACTGTGTGTCTCAGTGAGTGTCTAGAGACAAATTTATGGCAGGGTTCATTGGAGTTACATCAGAGTGAAGGAAGTTCTCATAATCTTAAAAGATATTGTTCTGTCCAGCTAGGTATTAAGGTATGTATAGATATATATAGTAGTGCAACATAAGTAAGCATGTAATTAACTAAGTTTACTGGAAAGCCAATATATTACTGTGGTTTAAATTTTTTGTTATTCAAATGTACTATTGTGGGAAACAAAAATTGCATAAGTGCATAACGGTTTTTAATGAGCACTGGAATTAAAAGCTTTATAAACTTCAAAATCTGTTTGCAAGTTAGCTAATTGTTTCAAAAAATCTGGTTTTATTTTCTTCATTTTTTTTTAATTGCCACATGATAAAAAATCCTTTTGTCAAAGTAAGCACTAGGCCTCTATTTTCTTATGCCTGAACACAGTGTTGTTGCATGGAATAATTTGTATTTAACAGAAGCATGAGCCCTTCAAGTTGCATTTGGTAAGATATTGATTATTTCCTTAAAGAAAAAAAATCTAAAAATTACATCATCTATCACTGACTTTCACAGATCATTAACTCAGTTTTAGTTTAGCCAAATTTCTCCTGAGGTGAAAGTCGTTTTTAAGACTTCCATTAGTCAATCAAGTTCACCTTAGCATTCAGATTGGCCATTTTGCAGTTTTCCCTTGGAGCTCTGTGTCAGAAGCTTTAAAGTCACTCGAAAAGCTTGGACCATGGTGAACTTCAGGTATCAATTGTCTTTTATTCTTTTTCTATGCCTTTTTTCCTCCTACAGTCATTGTCTCCTGTATTTATAAACACTTCCTTCACTTCCATGAAGACTGTTTTTAAAACTTCTGGTGATGGTTGTGCGTCATGAAGATGAGATCCTTAACCTATGTGGGGTGAAGATGAGATTCTGAAATGTTGTAAGGGAATTCTGTCCCATCCTATTCTTTCCCTCTACAGGTATATCTCAAGTATCACTTTCACAAACATATATATCTCCTCAGAATCTCAGAGCCCCTAGGACCTTTGAAACCAACAGAGTGATGCACATTTACACCAACCGTAAGGATAAAATGATGTTATAGAATCATAGAATTGTCAGAGTTGGAAGGAACCTTAAAGATCATCTAGTTCCAACCCCCCTGCCTGGCAGGGACACCATCCACTAGATCAGGTTGCCCATGGCCCCACCCAGCCTTGTCTTAAAAACTTCCAGGGATGAGGGTTCCACAACCTTTCTGGGCAACCTGTTCCACTGTCTAATCACCCTCTTATGTTTGATTAATTGATAAGAAGATCCAAAGAATGGATTCCCCATTTTCCCCCCAAAATTAAAATTAAGTAAATCTTACATTATATGTTAACCTCAACTTACTTTGAACCCATGTATGCATTAAAAAAAACCAAACCCAAACCAAGAAAAAACCCAAAACATTATAAACTGTTTCCTTACCTTGATACTTTTTGTAATGGATCCAGGTATAGAAATATTGAGGACCCATAAGAACTTGGACTACTTGCTGGCTTGGGAACAATTCATATTAGTTACTGTCTACTTTATCTCATCTTATTGTTTGGTGTGGAAATTAGCTCTCCTATACCCATGGAGCTGTGGAAAACAAAATCTACTTTTTAAAATAGAATGTAGATCAAATAGCTCAACTCTGGGAAATGGGTTCCAATAAAAGCTCTGTTCTGTTATGCTGGGCAACAAATCCTTATTATAGGATCTATCTTCATTATTCATTGGTATTTTCCTAACTTAAAGTTTCCTCCAAGTAGTGTTAACATTTGATGATGGAAAATGAAGGCCAATAAGCTGTACAGTGTATGTGCTTTGTAAAACAAATTGGCCTCTTGGGAAAAGAAGAGCTGCAATTTCAGTGGTAACAATTATGTTTTTATGGCCCAAGACAGAAATAAAATGTTGAAATGAGAAATTAATGCAAAAGCTTAGTAGGAAAATTATGAAAAGCTTAGAATCTGAGCATGTAAAAATCATTATAATATACCAGAATATCTGTTTATCAATGATCAGTTACATAGGAGCAAAGAGTTATAAATAAAGTTATAGTATCCCATTTTCCTAACATCAAATACTTAAAATTGTTTTTATTAAAAATGTACATTATGTGGGCTCTACTTTCTTTTTGCTCAGATTCCATTTTCCTCTTTGCTTTAGGTAATAATTAAACACAGAACAATTCATGAATCAAAGATCACTCCAGTAGCTAGATGGGTAAATAATGATAGATGCTGTGGATATGAAGAAATATTAGTTGAATACTCTAAGCTTCAAAGTAATTTGTTATATTAGATGTTATACTTCTATTGTCAACCTGCAGAAGTTGTAAAAGCAAGGAAACAAAAATCAACATTGAGATGAGAGTAGCTTCCTAAAAGAAATACCTTATAAAATAACTGCAGATCCATACTGTGATAATGCTTGCATACTTGTATTTCAAAATCAATGGTGGCCAGTGCTGCCTAGTGTCATCTTGCTTATGTTTCAATTTGTTATGCTGCTGTTCATTTGGGTTAGATCCTATGGTGCCTGGCAGTAGTTAGCAATAGTATAGGCAGGGATGTAATAGGGTGCATAACTTTTATTAATAAAGGCTTCCATAAAGACCAAAATTGTATTAAAAATTTCCAGCTATAACATTACCCACAGGAATTAAATTCATCCTTTTAAAAATATTTATTTAATCTGATTAAAGTTTTCATGCTATCTGCTTGCATATTTCCATGAAGCTCTATTTTTAGGCAGTTTTAAGCTTCCAGTTGTTGAGAAACAAATCTTTGGTTTGCAGGAGTGCATAACTGATGCCATTCACTTGTGCACACTTGACTTTACATCAGTGCTGGAAAGACTCAAGTGTTTATCAGAATGGACAGAACATTATTCATTTCTGTGTCAGGGAGATCCCATCCCAACTCAGGGTGAAGCTGTTCTACTCAAACGTTTTGCACAAGTACATGAAAACAAAGAAATAAATAAAAGTCCTCTCATTCTGCTTAAAATTTAGAAGGATAAATGATGGAATTAAAAGATTGTGATTTCCCAAGGTCTGAAAGAAAGTTTGTGGCAGAGTGAGAAACTGAAGACAGGGTGGTGGAACATTGGAACAGGTTGCCCAGGCAGGTGATTGAGGCCCCGTCCCTGGAGGTGTTCAAGGCAAGGCTGGACAGGGTGCTTGGCAACCTGGTTTAATTAGAGATTGCCTACTCACTGTAGGGGGTTGGACTAGATGACCTCTAAGGTCCCCTCCAATCCTGATAATTCTATGATTCCATGATTCTATAACATATCAACTTCTCCTTACACTTCAGCATCATAGCAGCATATGAATTAGCAAAGAAATATTTTCAGGAAAGGCAAGATAAGAGATTTTAGGCTTTCTGGACAGTACATGAAGAAAGAGAAGCACTCTCAAATGGGAAGCAGAATGAGCAGGGAGCTGCAAGGTGCCAGCCTTTGCTCATTGTCCAGTCAGTTGCAGATTAGGTGATAGGATGTGCTGAGACGTGGAGCTGGTTTAAAGCTCAAATCTCAGAACTTCACAGGTACTCCCATGAAATCCACGGCCTGAGATACTATCTGGCTAACAGGTATCTATTTAGGCTGTCTGAAAAGCAATGTTCTCAGTTTTCAAAATGTTTGAAGAAGTTGCTTTGGGTTTTGTTCAGTGTGTGGCTGCAGTCCTTTATTAGGACTTTCAGACTGAGAATGATTCTATTTGCAGTTTACAGTAGACTAAATTCTGCTCAAATCCCTTCAGAAATATAAACTGGGATGGGGGCAGGGAAATTTAGGGTGGAGGTTTACATTTAATGCTTGAAGTAACCCCTCTCTCTCCTTAAATGACAGCTGTAACAGTAAGTTAAAGTCCCATATTCTTGTCTTTGGTTTTTTTTCTATTTCTTGTGCAGTCCTGAGTTAAAAAAAAATCCACTGATTGCTAAAGCATTTTCTACCAGTAGGGAGGCTATGAGCAGTTTAGGGAGTACAAACTCACTTCCAAGTGATTTATCTTTAATTTTGTGAACTGACAATTCTGTTTATTTGAAAGAATAAAGAAACAGGTTGTTAACTTTGCAGTAAACTGGGAAATGCTGCTTAAAATTGCCAGATGAGCAGTGGTCAGCCCAGTCATTCAGGAGGTAGTTTTCCTGTGTTTTTCAACAGCCAGATTGGTGTTAGTTTTGTGGGCAATTATCCATCCAAATCGATTCTTATTTTGCATATAGTTCACAAAACAAAAAGAGAGAGAAGTAAAGGGAGGCAGGAGAATAACTGACCTGGAGGTGGAAAATTGTAGAAAAATCAGAATGTCGATACAGTCAGGATTATGTGTTTAATAGGAAGGTGTTACTATTGATTTATTCTGTTTTATTCATCATCTCTTAGAAATGTTTGCATTTTTTAGAATGCCTTTTTTTGTCAATATGTTTCAGCAAACTGCTTCTGTCTGATCTGTGTAATAGAGTCTCGGTGGTAACACAGATCAAAGTGGATCAGCTGTTTCACAGTGCATAACTTAATGAAATGTGACTTATATAATTTTTAGCAATTTAAGCATACAGAGAAGTGTCATCCAGAGGTGCTGCTGGCAGACTTGCAAGTGGAAAACTGAGCACACCTGGCTGAGCTGTGAGAAGGGAGGCCTGGGACCATGCTCCCTCTTGGAGTGTGAAGTGCTGGCTTACTCAGCTACCCCAGGCCACTTAAGTGGGACTGAAATATCTGATTTTGAGATGTATGGTCTCTTTAGGTTTTGTCTCCTAACTAAAGGCTAATTGACGGAAATCCATTGCATTTCATGGGCCCAGCTCTGCCTCCATCTCTTGGTCAGAATAGCCCTCATGGTCATAGCTGCTCTCATTATCCCATGTGGCTTTGGGAGGGAAGCTTGAGGGCTGATGATTTTTGTGCTTTGCTTGTTGTGTTAAACTGTGAGGTGAAATCTTCAGTATCAGTTCGTTATTTCACTGGAAGTGATGCTGGCCTTGTACCAGTGCTGCCTGCCAGCCCTTCCTCTGAACGGTGGTGGAGGGTTTAGTTTATTATTTAAGGGAGGAGTGGAGATGTGTTTGTTGCTTCTTGTCTTGCTTTATTTTGTCCTTGGTGATTTTATTTTGCTGTGCACTTGCTACAGTAGTTCAGGAGCCCTCAAGAAACAATGCTACTTGACTTCAAATCACTCCTTAAGCACTGAAGAAGTTATTGGGACCGGATGGGTTTGCTTCATCACGTGAGTTGACAGTTAATGGACAGGCTGTTATTTCTACTGGCTTCACAACAGGCCTAATCAGTTCATTACTGAGCTGAACTAAAGTGCTTCTCTTCCATTCTGTCTGCAAGAAAAATACTTTTGAAGCAAGCAGATGGGCACTTGACTGCCTTTTGCTATCAATGTGCACCGTGTGCTGCACTTTAGATAGCTGCCTGGCAGTGATCCCAGCTTCTTCCCTTCCTGAGATCATCATCATAGAATCATAGAATATTAGGAGTTGGAAGGGACCTCGAAAGATCCCATAATGCTACTCTTCAGGTTCATGGCTGCTAAAATTTTACATGTTCATTAAATAATGTAAGACTAAGGAAGACATACATATGCAAGCAGACACAGAACCTTAGGAAAAAAAAAAAGAGTTGTTACAGCAGTTTGAATTTAATGTTATTGAGCAAATGAAGATTGAAAATAAAACATTTATTGTAGAAAAAAAAAAAGGTAAACTGAATATTTTTGTTAGTTTTTCTCTACTTTCTAGGTTGGCATCTCATACAGAATACTAATCCTTTATGGCAGACTAATGCATTTTGCTGTCTTATTGTTTGAAACAGTGACAGTAACCATATTGCTACAATAAATTTGTTTTGAAGATTGAACTAGATATATTTTTATCACTTCAATATTATCCTCTCCAAATTGTCCCTCATCCAATAGAATTCCACTACTTTTTTCTCACTCATTAAAAAAAAAAAAGATAAAAATATTGTATGAATCCCTTCAAACATTCACATACTTACAGGAAAAATCTAAACAACATAGAATTACCCATTATTTTAAATAAAATATATGCAGGTCAAAAGACCACTAGTCACCAGCTGTGGATTCAGCTCTAGATTTCTTACACTGTGGTGCTCATTAATGATGAGTATCTGTTGTAAATGTTAATTGTATTTCAGCATCAGCAGGCTATCTTTTAGACAAATAGTATTAAAAATCACAGAATCACAGAATACTAGGAGTTGGAAGGGACCTTGAAAGATCATCTAGTCCAACCCCCCTGCCACAGCAGGAAATGCTTTAACAATAATAAAGTTTTTGTTCATCAAGAAATTTAAAGGCTCAGAGTTTGCAGCTTGGTGTATTTAAGCAAATGGTACAAAGAAGAGAAAAAGAGATTATGTTCTCTGTCTCCTGGTTCAGAGCATTTGCCTTTGAAAGATGCTTCTTATCTAGCGTAGGGAAGAACTCATAGATAAATACACTATGAAATAAGAACAAGGAAGAAGGGAATTTACAATAAGATGTATCACTTACACAAGTAATTCTTCCATTTCCACATCAACAGTTTAGGTAAAGAGTAAAAGTCATACAAAAATTAGGATTGTTACCAGAACTGTCTTGTCATGTCTTATGTAAGATGTAAAAGGTCACTGTGCCTTGTGTGTTTAGAAAAGCTTTATTACTTGGCCTATGCCATTGAACAGGTCAAGGCTTTTTGTGTATACTATTTGTACATGAGGACAAAAGCAAAATGTTTTTAGAGAGATGACAATTTGATAACATTTAAGATAAGGAAAAGCTATCCTGCTGAAGTCAAAATGGAACTGTTGGAACATTTCAGAAAGGAATATTTTATTTTTCATTAGATAAATTCCTAGAATTATTTTGTTGTTATGAAGTATAAGATAAAATTGTTTCTGTCAACTTTTGAGTGTTCCCTCCAAAAAATAATTTTTTTTTAATTAATTTTTTTTTTTTTTTTTTTAATGGAGAACTCTTTGTCTTCATTCTATGTCATAGATTTTCCATCAGGGTGAAAAACCTGTTTTGAAACCAAATACTGAATGTTGTTATAGTTACAGTGATGCAATGTCCCTCATATGGATATACTTTCTTGGGTTTAAAATGCCTTATATTGATACAATTAATATTATATTTTATAATGTGTTAAAGAAAAAAAAATCCTTTTTGGGAGCTGTTGAGAACTTACAATAAGTTCTGATACTATTTGTTTATCACTGTGGATGCAAAATGCCATATAAATCACTGTTGATGAGATTATTGTAATGACCTCATGAAGCAGTAGTGAATCTACCTCTCACAACTTAATTTATGATAAAGTTTTTATTATATTTGCAAAATGTAGCCTTTTTTTGTTTGTTTGTTTGCTACAAGTAAGTAGGAAATACAACAGCTACAGGTAAATGCTTTCAGTCAAACACAGATGCTTTTTGTGTAGTCCACCATCCTAGTCTGGAAAAATAGTGTTTGATGTTATGAATTATTTTTCAGGGAAACCCTAATGATTACTCTTTAGAGCAACCCTCTCATTTTTCATCATTTGAGACCGAATTCAAAGCTCCTACAGTTCAACAGGAGTGTTTGTGTGGGCTTCCATGGGCTTTGGATCAGGAACAAAAGAGGAGCTTCCCATCTCATTATCCAGTGAGAACTACAGGAGTTTCTTTCAAAAGGTGAAGCAGATATTGATCTGCTGTGTGAAACTCTATTCCATCCTCTTCTAAACACTTGGACTAAGTCCTGGAATTATTGTATGTGGTTCTAGCTTAATATGCAAGTCACATTGGCTGACCAAGTGTGAACCTAACAATCCCCTGAAATTTTATAGCCTACAAATCCTGGCTAACCTCCTTAACCTTATTTCATGCCTAGCTACTCAATAAATACTGTGATGGTGTGGGTTTGCTTGATGATGGATCCTGCTAGATGTAAATGTTAAAGGCTGTTGTGTGTTAACCCATCATTTCAGACTCAGTCTGAAGTGGCTCCAGTATCTTGCCCCCTTGACTCAAGGCTTCTCCACAATATATGTGAGAATGTGATTTTGCCAGCCTGAATGTGAGAAGTGGAAGCTAGGCTGAACTTAGGGCTCTCTTGAAACCCCAAGAAAGTGGAAAAGAAATGGCTTGGAGGAGAAGGGGAACATTGGAGAGTGCTGGCTTTGATGCTTCTGCTGCCCAGGGGAAGATACAAGGGGATAACGGTGCTGACTCAGCAGCTAGGTGTGCTGGAATGAAGGCAGCTAGTAGTTGCCCTGAGACACAACTTGACCATCACCCCAGCCTCAGCAGGGGCAGCTGCAGCAGCAGACCTATTTTTCCATGGTTTGCTGAAAGAAAAGATGATGTTTGCACCATGGCTATTGCTGTTATCTGTTGTCTGAAGCAGCCACCCATTGTGTCTGTGCCTGAAGTTCACACTAATCTTCCAGTACTAATTCTATTTTGGTTATGTTTTGCTTTAAAAGACATATTCATCACTTGTTTACATCCTTGCAAAATCAGTTGCAAAGACACATGGCTTTTTAAAAGGCTTTAGAAATACATTCTAGTGATTGATTGTGACAATTCAACCTCTCCTCCTATGCTAACTTTGTAGTTGCACTGCTGGATGTAGGAAAAAGGATTGAAAAAAAAATCAGGTTTGTTCAGAGACCTTAAAGTCCATCAAAGATTTCAGAGGGCTTTAGGGCAAGAAAAGCTGTGAAGATCACTGTGAAGATTGGCAGAAAGCTTTCTGAAAACAGACATTTTAAGAAGAATCAGCATCAACTTAATTCACAATAATGAGGGTAGTAGCATCATAAGCACAATTAAGTAGAGGTGTTAAGTGTGAAAGCTTCTGAACACTTTGCTCTGATTGTGTTGAATAATGAGGTACTTAATGTTTTTTTTGATTCAGTAGCAATTTCCTTATTATACAGGTTAACATCTATCAAGTATGGGAGGGTGAAAATTACTTAACATTAAAATTCTAAAACAAAATCATGATATGCAAGACTGGGGTTTCCTTATACTTTTTTTTGTTAGAGTAATTCCTAAATAACTTTGAAATTCATACATCCTTGAAGTCAATGTTTTTTATTTATGTTCACATTAGTGTCCATGAAAAAGTTCCAGTATAGTAAAATATCTCCTAGGACTTTCATTTCTTTCAATGATATATGATCAATTTCTAGAGCAGTCTTTTGTCTTTTCTATAGAGAGAAAATGCCTGCAGTCACAATGGGGGATCTTCCTTCATAAAAATAAAACACCAAAAAAACCCCAGAGAAACCAAACAAAATCACCCCAGAAGTACTTTGTGTATCAAGTATATTTTGACGGTTCTGATTTCTTCAATCAGATGTTCAAACCTACTATTGTAAGCAGGTGTCAGGCAGGTATAGGAAAATGGTTTTTCCCCTACTGATAGTATATGAAAGAATTAGAACAATAAAACCCACCAAGATTGATTTCTGCACTCTGTGATGCAGTAATTCAGTAAAATTGAAATCTGACATTTGTTGACTTAAGATTAGCAGTAGTCAGCCACACGGTGAAAACAATGCATTATATGCTTTTATTTCTGATTTATGTTCCTAATCCCTATAAAATGTCAAATTGAAAGTGACAAAGAGCAGATCTCCTGTGTGAGAATGTAACAAGAGAAATCTTTGCCATATGACCTGCAAATACTTGCAGAACATCATTTTTGCTGACAGCAGAGAAGGGAAGTTGTTTTCAGGCTGGTAAATCTGAACACACCAAATTAATTTTGGTGACATTTACTGCTCAGATTCCAGCGTTTCTTCTTCCAGTCATATGAGTAATACCCTTTTACCCACTCCCTGTTCCAAGGCAACATACAGTGCAGATGCACTGAAGTGTGCTATTTGGGCAACTTTTTCAGACTGACTCCCACAAGAATAGCTGCTATACAGCTTGTGGTTCATTGCTTAGTTATAAAATAAAGTGCACACAGTACAATGGCCAAAAGAAGAAAGAGATTAGATAAATCAAATGCAGTTGACTTACAAACTTTTTCATACACCTCCCCTTTTTAATTATTTAAGGAAAACAGCTCCCTGATAACCAAACTGCCTCTGAAATATGAACCTGCACTGACATCACCAAAGTGCTGCCACAAAATTGATGCAGGTTGAACTGTTTTTATTATTAGCTGGCTGTTAATATGTTTTGAAGGCAGGATAGACCACATCACTCAGCAAGTTTGTTCTTCAACTCATCCTGCCTTTCTGTTCTGTTTTTCAGTGTGAAAAATTCTCCTTTTGTTTTATATTTTCCTCTTCCCCCCAAAACCCCAGTGTGTTTTTTAGTATGCTTTGGATAGACAAAATTTTTAACAACATTATGTATTTGTGTGGTAATGTGTTTGTGAAATGGCTGGTTTAATAAAAACTGCTTTAAATGGCTTTTCTCCTTTCTGTTGTGACAACTCTCAATTTTTGCCAGAAGAGAAGGGGAGAACTTTACAAAACCAGCATTTTTCTTCCAGTTAGAGCCTAGGTTTCTGCTGAGAAATTATTTCAAGGAAGAAAAACTATTTCCACAGAAAATCACCTTATCAAACCCACAGTTATTCATCAGAAAAGCTTTGGATGGAAACACTTCAGCCAGCCTCATTTCTTTCTGCACTAATAGCTATCTTAAATGTACAAATCTCTGAATTCCTTCCAGTTAGAGCCCTGGGGCTCAAAGATTAGAGGTGTACCATTCCCTAACAAGTACTTCATTTGCAATTGCCTGATTGACACTCAGCTCTCAAGCAAAAGTTCAGTCTTTTGTAACATGAATTTCTGATATCCAACTTAAAATTTGGGTCAGTTGAAAACATTCTCCTGAAGCAGCAATGATATAGCATCCCTTACTTGTATATATCTTTTAGATTCTTCAGGATGGTTATTGAGCAACTCCCAAAAAAAGAAAGGGAATGATAGAGTGATGGAGGAATAAATTTTTGGCTCTTCAGATTAACATTACTTTTAAAGTTTTATTTACAGTCTTTTAATAAAATACATGAATTTTATTTAAGGTAAATTAATGTATTATCTGACATTATTTCTTGAGATTATAGTTAACAGAAACTAAGCAATAACTCAAATTCTTTGTTGCAACAGTTCATTGTGCATATGCACACTTCATTGTGGACTCTTCAATAAGGGGATACAACAATGTTAAGATATGTGTGGCTTTTATTGACTGATTTTTCTGACTGATACCTAATGTGTTGTTCATTATTGTCATGGAATAATTTCTAAGTTGTTACTGGAATATAAGAATGAGCTTATAACAGGGACTAGAATCTCAAGCAGGACTTAATCAAGAAATTGGGGTGTGTTTGAAGATAATCTTTCTACTTTTAAATGTGGAGATTTTACCCACTTCTAGTGTGAGTCCTAAAGAACCTTGCTGTGTCCAAGATATTCAGAACTTAGGTGCAAAAAAATCTATTGCAGACATTGTCCCAGGGTGGGAATATTTCAGAGGAAACAAGCTGAAATAAAACCTCCAGGGAGTTATCTGGAGAAGGCAGTCTGAGAATAGTTGGTGAGATTTTTTGTGAGATTCATATATGGATTTGTTGCTGGGTTTCAAATAACCATTTTTATGGTTCTGCTTAGCATGAGCCAAACTCATCTGGAACTTACTGAATATGCACATTTAACACCTGAAATCTAGAAGAAGTTGAAAGCATGAGATTGACACTTGAAAAGGAAAAGGTGAATAAGTAATCTGTACCCATGACAAATAACACTGGCAAAACCCCTGATTCAGTCAATTACTTTCCACATCTCTGTATTCTATTAAATATCTATATTTTTAGTTATTCTTCTCAGCTTGCATTGGGAAATCTTTCCTAAATCAGGAGTATTAGTTCAGTGTCAGTTTAGCCAACCACTTCAGCACAAATTAAAATGCTCTCTTTGAGCTGTCTTTTCCCCTTTCACGCCTGTAGACCTGAAAAGTTAGGAGAATTTGCAAACCAAATGGCTTTTCAGAAATAAAAAGAAAATATATTGGAGATTGTTTTATAAACTCAAAGAGCAAAACCCACATTTGTTTCTTCATTTTTAACATTTCAGCCTGACAGTTAGAAATAAGGAAGAAAATCCCTATGTTCACAAAGCACCTGTAAGAAAGAGGACAAAAAGGAAGAGCAGAAACTACTGCTGCTAAAGCCCAAAGCAGTAAGTCAGATCTATGCTGTGTTTATCAGTACTGGAATCTTTCACCAATATCCCAGAAAATCACACCTACTGCATGATCTCCCAGGCTTTGTGTCATTCAGCCTGGATGGGTACGGCAAGACATGAATGGTTTGGCTTTTCTATTCCTGAGTAGTTTTACCCTTTCTGAAATGCCCATTTTTGCCTTTTTCCATGGGTTGCTATGCTCTCACCAAAGGTCAGGTCTGGTGTGGTAAGTGTAGCTTCTTGGTAAAGTTCCCTGGCAAATTTCATGATTTTCTTTGTAAGTGAATGAGTCAATGAGACTGTACCTCCCTGACAAATAAAGGACAGGATCACACAGTTATATGCAATTATTTGGGCACATTTTTCATGCACACAGCTGGGAAGAAACAATTAGACTGAGCATAACTGTTTAAGCATCATT
The DNA here is from genome assembly GCA_013399015.1 of Galbula dea. Lineage (NCBI taxonomy): Eukaryota > Metazoa > Chordata > Aves > Piciformes > Galbulidae > Galbula > Galbula dea. The sequence continues at coordinate 614,897 of VWZX01001852.1, read as the reverse complement.
TTGAACCTAAATGAACATTGAGTTAGTGTGGTGTACAAGCTTGAGTGTTGTAGTGCTTTAATATGCTGTGTGACTGTCATCTCACATCAAGGTGGAGCAGAAAAGGTGGAAGACCACACACGCACCTTCTGAGGTTTCTCTGTGGTGTTAACAGGCCTTCCACTAATAGATACATTTATTTTAGTGGTAAGGAAAGTGATAAATCTTTGTGCTGAATTACTATAGCATGCCTCTGCCTTTAATTTTCACACTCTGAGAGTCTATCCTTCTAAAGAACAGTGTCAGTCAGTGATAATTCAGGGCTTGCTACATTTGGCTTAAAAGTTGTACCGAGAGTTAAGGACTTGCTAAGTCTGGGTCTCAAGAGATATGAGATTGGCAGGAAAAGTAACTACTGCTGTATGAAATTTCATGGCTTGTGCAGCCACCAAAAATAAGAAACCTGTCTTATGACTGACAGAGAAGAAATACCAAGTCTTGTACAGGATGAGAAAGGGTAGGCACCATCTGCTACACTGTGGAGCAGAGTTATAAAATATGTCATTTTATGTCAGTCTTGCCATTGCTGGGAAAAAAACCAGAAAATGCTGCATGTGGCTGCATCAGTCATCACAGGTACAACTTCCAGGGTAGAAAACTGCCTGATACAGTGCAGAGAAGCTGCTGCTGGTGGTTGTGCGACCCTCTGACCTCCTGAAGATTCAAATTGAAGATTCCAGAAATAGTCTCCAAGCTGATAGAGGAGGAAGCACAGAGAGAAACACAAGGGAGATCTAATATTTACTCTAGTTCTTTTCAGTAAAGAAAAGATAAAGTATTTTGGTCTAAGATGTTTATTCCCATGTGATGTCATATCTGTCCTATTACTAAACTAATTACTTCATGTACAAACAGTTTCATAGCTGCCTGACTTGAAATTGTTGACCAGTTGTTCATTCTGCATCTACTCAGGATGCAGATGTTAAATATCCAGGACATTCAAGTTCTCAAGAGATCTGCATTGAACACAGGCATTAGTGATGTTAGAGGCATGCTCTTGGCCAAAGACAGTGTGGCCAAGGGCAGAAGCCAGGTCAGATTTGCTAATGGGAAAGTGTTGCAGAGAATAAGGCAAATTAAAAGATGTGAGATGTTTAGTACAGAGGTGCAGGGCATGCCCTGGTGAGGCCTCATGGTGTTCAGATGAGGCCTGGACCAGTGATGCTGTACTGTTGAGATTATATTGGAATAACTGAAAAGTGGAGATAATATTGGAATAACTGAAAGGTGGAGATAATAAAAAATGAGGCTTACTACCATTTTCTACAACAGTTTAAAGTCCTTTGAGGGACACACTTTGGAGTACTGATGAAGAATGTTTTGTGAAAAACATACAGACACAGAATGAATGGGTTGGATTGGATCTCTGGAGATTATCTAATCCAACCCCCATGCTAAAGCAGGTTCACCTAGAACAGGTTGCACAGGTTCACATCCAGGAAGGTTTGGAATCTCTTCAGAGAAAGAGACTCCACAACTTCTCTGGGCAACCTGATCCACTGCTCTGGTTCCCTCAATATCTTATCTTGTGTTCTAGTTTCCTGCTACATAGATTTCTTATAAACAGGAATTGGTGATTAAATTTTTGAGTTTCCAGAAATATAATTTTACTGATTGCTTTGAAGAAGTGGATTCTCTTCCCTCAGCTACTATTGAATGATGAAAATCCATAAGAATTCAAAGGAATGATACTGTCTTCATATTTGATTGTGGCAGAGAAGCTGGTTCATGCTATAAGGTTTATAATTTTTTATAATGTTAAAAGGCAAAAAAGGGCAAAACCCCCCTGGTTTTATTCTTCCTGTGCAACATCTCTATTTTATAATCTTTAACAAGTATAGCATATTCAAACCAGGGAGCATTAACCCAAGAAACCCCAGTTCTCCATGATATTTACAGAACTTCTATCTTTTATCTTTTTTTTCCCTTAAATTTAATTATACATGAACCCATGGTAAAAACACTGCTGATCAGATTCTGGCACTGCATTGCCATTTAGACTGGTCCCACTCCAATGAAAGCTCATTTGGATATTTTTTCATATTATATATACACATATCTATTATGCAGATCTCTGTTATATGCACTATGTAATACATGTGCTCTTTAAAAAAACAAAATAAAAAGCTGTAAATACTGCTTGGAGAATTTGGCAAATTTCTGGTTATTCATTCACAAATTGCCAGGAAATTTCTTCTTCTGGCATTTGTGTTTTGTTGAATTAGAAAAGAGTTTGCCTTTCAGAAAGCCAAAAACACAGCTGGTCAAAAAAAGCTTTCCATTCACTAGTAAATGGACCATAATTTGTATGGCATTCAGTGGAAGGGCATAAATATGGAAAGCTAAGTTATCACTTCTTTGACAATCCATATTTTGAAAGACATAATTTTCTTTGGTTATTTGTATTTCCATGTGAAAGAATATTGTATTAAAAAAAAATAATCTGAATATACCCATTCTGACACATTTGATTGGACTTGATTGGATTTCAAAGAGTATTTTATTGATTTTATTTATCTGTAAGGATATCTTTAGATCCTATTTCTTAGATAACGAATACACAAATTGTTCATATTAGAAGTCAGCTATTAAGCAATAACTTCAGAGCAGCTGCAAAAATAAAAGCTAGGAGAAAAGGAATTCTGCAATAAAAACTGATGTTCATTTTGAAGAACATCAGTTTTGAAGGATTTGATGACTTTTTCAGTGAACTACAAACAATAAATAATATTAATTTTCTTGCTGGGAGAGCCAAAATGCAACTGATGGTGGAAAATTCATGGAAAAAAATACTAGAAACCAATAAACAAATAATTTATTGCTTATATTTTTTCTTTTGTCAAAGATTTTATTTTTGCCAAATAATAATGGTGATATTCATGATCACATAGATAAACATAATTGTCTACTTCTTTAAACAAGTATTTGAGCCTGATTGACAGAACACAATTACTTTAAATAATTGTTTACTAGTAGAAAGGGCAAATATTGTCCTGATATTTGGAGTTTGAACATTATTTGTTTTAACTTGACCATGATTGGTAAAAGGATGTTCACACTACTGATGTGTATTTAAGGAATATATGGGACTGAAGACTCCTAAGCTATATGTTAACTCTTTGTAAATGTTCATTTTAAAACCTGAAGATAAAACAAACAAACAAACAAAAATAAATCAAACCCCAAAACCGACACAGAAATTATTCCTATTTGGATGGAAGTCAAAAGCAGTTATACTCTGTTAATGAACTTTGCCACAACTACTGAAACTACTTAATAAAGGCTAAAACTGCAATTTTGTAATCCTATAATTCTTATAGTTTTTGTAACAGTAGCAGTCAGTTAGTGTAAAACAAATGTTACTATATACTTATAATAAAATGTCTGTCCATGAGATTAAAGTTCTACCTAAAGATTTGTCCAGACTGTTTGAAAGGTCAAACTCTACATCTTCCATCTCTTGTTGACAAAGAATTTGATGGGAAACTCTAGCACTGCTCCTGTGTGGACAAATTCTCTACTGAAGTTTTCTGGGTTCAGCATTGTCCTTATGATGTGTGCTAATTCTGAGAAGCATCCTTCACAAACACTTGCAGAATTAATGATTTTCTACATTCTGTCAATCATTTGTATATCTTCTGTACCTCTGTGGAAGCACAAAACACAGAGAATGGAAAGCACATCCTTTGGTAGGTGTGATTAGCTTGGATAAGACTTACTCCCCAGGGACTTGTACTAGATTAACAATTTAGACAGTAATACTATGCCACTAGAAGAACATATTTATACACATCATCTAACAGATCTATAAAACCATGAAGAGTGTGTTTGGAGGGTGTATATACATAAAATGTGTGAATAGGTGTATACACATACACACTCATGTTTATAATATGTTGCTGCTCAAGTGGAGTTTGAGGCTCATTGTTCTCAGCACTGAATATATTTCTGGTAAAAACAATTGCTCCCACAACTTTGTTTCCTATAGGAAATGATTAAACACAGAGTGAAAGGAAAGGAAGCAGGCACTGCAGCAAATTGCCATGCTCAGGGTCACACAGTGAGTGGGTGATTAGTGTTCCATTCTACAGCCAGACCATTGATATGTCCATAACACAGCAAGGTTTCCACTCCACACAAGGGTTTCACCCACTTGTGAAAGGCAGCATTTAAAAATAGAATCCTTTATTTTTTATTATTTAATACCATCTACTTCTGTTATTATTATTTATGAAGGAGAAGTTGGAATTTGTGTAAAGAAGTGTCAAGCCATAAGCTGAAAAATTAAATAGAGAGATCAGCTCCCTGGGAGCAGGGATTTGAAGTTCAGGTAAGCAACAAAGGAGAATAATAACAGTATCACAGTGATCCTTTAAACAGCCCTCATCTGAAAACTTCATTGTTCTATAAGGAACAATTTTACCTTCCCAGATAACATAAAGAAATATTTATATTTTCTATGCTTTTGCTACCAGCATACTTTCTCATTTGAATATCCTTGCTAGGTGTTACCAAATTGACTTTCTGATGCTTAGATATTTATAATAGACATGAAACCCTTTAATGCTGTTGCAATTTATTCTAAACTATCATTACAAAGTGTTAAAAAAAATTTGAATATTTTCCTCCTCTTTTTCTGGAAATGCTATTTCTTGAGTTAGCAAGAATACTAAAGTATGATATGGTTTTCTCTATTGATTTACTGATGTTTTATTTTGCAGTATGTCATTGTACAGTGCTCTAATCACCTGGTGAATTACAGCCTTTTTGGTGAATGGCTGCAGGTTCAAATATGAGAAGGAATCTACCATTATGGTGATGTGGTTCATTTGAGCCCTGTAAATGCATTAAAATACTTTTGTAATGCAGAGATCTTAGTTTAACTGGATGATGATGATGATGATAATGATGATGATTATTACTATTATTATTATTTTACCCAAAAGTTTGCTGCCCTTTCTACATTGAAGTCTTCTTTTCACGAATGTTAAGTTCAATAGAGTTTGATATTTTACTGCATATTAGAGGGTCAAAAATACATTAGTGGCTTCAAAGGCACCTTTGTTTTTGTAAGACAGAAATGACTTAAATTCAGCCCTGGGCAACCTGGTCTACTGGGTGGCATTCCTGCCCATGACAGGGGGTGTGGGGTTAGATGATCTTTAAGGTCTCTTTCAACACAAACCATTCTATGAATCTATGAACATATTATGGATTTATTTTTCCATAAACTGAATTCATTGCCTAGAGTATTTAGTAAAACAAGACAACCCATCAGAATATTTATCACTCCATTGTTCCACAAAGGTTTGAAATAGTCAGTTAAGCTCTGTAGGGTACCATAATTGGAGATGTCAGATGTAAAGTATGGTTTTCTCCCTGTTCTTCACAGTTTATGTTTCCAGGAATGACTGTAACTCTCAAAACTGCCATTTTCATCTCTCTGCCTTTGCAGACTGTATAATTTTTTCACAGTAAGGGTGACAGAGCACTGGAACACACAACCCAGAGAGGTTGTGGAGTCTCCTTCTATGGAGGTATTCAAAACCCATCTGGACGTGCAGGGGTGTTGGACTAGATGATCTTTTGAGGTCCCTTCCAACTCCTAATATTCTGTGATTCTGTGATTTACAAATACAGAACAGTACTGGTAGCATTTTTTAAATTTTATTTTTTAAGAAACAATAAAGTCATAAGTAAATTAAATTACTATATTCATTTCACTGGGCACATTCTTATGTCAGAAATAGCCGAAATACAAAATTGGGTCTTATGAAATAGCTAACTACTTAGCATCAACAAAGATATCACAAACTAGTCCTCCATATCTAAGTCAGAAGCTTTACTAGATTATAGATGGTCATATTCAGATGTATTTATTCACAGATATAAGTCTTCACAAGTGGCTTCAATGGCAGAAAGTGAAGAATTCCTAGGACATGGCTATACACAGTGCACAAGTTATCTGATGCACCTGCAGATGCCTGATGATAGTAAATCAACAAATGCTAAGCCACTGATACTATTTCCTATGAAAGTCCAAATCAGTGCTGGCATATTTAGAAGTTGTCCCCTTTATCATGGTGCAGAGTTTAGCTCCCTGAACATGCTTCAACTCTCAGATTCTTGTAATGTTTATTGCAAGTAAAAGGTCCACCTTGAATCACGAATATTCGCTGAGGAGAACGAAGAACTACCTTCAAGGCTTGGACTTACAATTGACATTGACAACTGACTCCCTTCACATAGCTATCATTCCTTTGAGGATAAACACCTTTCTTCTGTCTGGCCCAGACTAAACATTTTTTCAGTAATTTTTCAATTAGTTGATATAAGCAAGAAAATTGAGAAGATTTTTCTATGAGAAGGGAGAGGTTAGTGGGAAGATTGTGCACTTCAACTGAAGTACTCAGAACATGCAGCTTTGGAAATAAAGGCTAAGGCACCACATCAGCAGCAAGCTCATAACTGTAATGAAGTGTTCAGTGTTCATATGTATGCATTCTGTCTTAAAATGCAGTTATAACAAAAATGCCATTTTTTGTGGAAGCCCCAAGCCAGACACACACCTCATGTAAATGACTGAAATCAACAGCACTATCCCAAAACTAGAGCTTGATTTTATCCCATTGACTTATGCAACCTCTGGTCAAAGCTGTAGCAATCTTCTTGCAGATGGAGACTATTGATAGCAGATAACAAGGCTGCAGAGGAAATGGACACATGTAATTTTCTCTTTCAGTAATTACCCATATTATGCAGATGATTGTTTAGAGCCACCTCTGATTACCAATAAACTAGATAAAGGCTGCAAATGGCAATAGTTTATGCCCTGAAATAAATGAATTGCTTATGATGGGCAGTATCAGCAAGCTGACTGTGATTTTTATATTGATTCTCCCAAAGCTTTTTATGGTTAATAAGCTAAGAATGACAAGTACAAGTATTATTATTCATATAGCTAAAAATGATTTGGAGAGTCTTCATGCATAATTGCATTCATGTTAAACCCTCCCAGGCACTACTGAATAAAGTTCTGAAGGCTGTGTTTAAGCAAAATTGTATTGACTTAAACTCCAAATGCATCTCTTTGTCTGTCAGTTTAGGTTCTTTTGTGTTTTGTAGTTGTATTACTGATCTTTGTTGCTTTCTTCATGATGCTGCAGTGTTACTATGTTCATACAAAAAAACCCCAGCTGGAACCAGAAAGCCCTGACTAAAGCCATGTATGGCTAAAGCTGTATAAATTAGGATAGGTTCTGAAACAAAAAGTCCATAAAAAAGACTTATGTCTCCTTTGTCTGTGAAAATTGTCTGAAGTGATCTCTCCACTCTCCAGAGGAGGACATCTAAAGCACAAGCAAATTTAAACAGGATAAGAGAGTTTTCAGGCTAGCTAAATACTCACCCAAAATAGATGAATGCTTTAAACAGGGAATTATCTTGGTATTTGAGAAACAATTACTTGGTCTGCAATGGATTTCCAGTGTTACACTGAGTAAGGTCTCTCTCTTTTCAACATGCTTTTGGTATCATGGAGGAGGATGTAGCTCTCCTACCTAACAAGGCTGATAAGTAGTATTGTAGACTCACAGAATGGTTTGGGATGGAAGAGACCTTTAAAGGTCATCTAGTCTGACCCCCTTGCAGTGAGTAGGGACATCTTCAGCTAGAGATGTTTAACTATTACAAAGTATGTAATACTCAAATATCAAGGTAATGACAACTGAGAGTTTTTAGGACTACATCTTTCTACAGTCTCTGAAATACACTAGGGAAATGATTAATACATTTTGTGATCTTCACAAGTGTAAGAATGGCCTGAAGTCTTTGCTACTCACATATAGTGATGTTTTCATTTTTTATGCTGCTGTCTCAGTCTGAGTAAAAGACCCAGGGGAGATTCAAGTGAAATCTCATGAATGAAAGCAAGACATAAATGAGGTCAGATGCTGCTAACAGATCAAATTTTATTAAGTCCATGGAAACAGAGGAAAGAAAGATTGAAGAGAAAGAGAAGAAAATTAAGCAGACAAGAAGACAGTCACCACCACCATTGGACCCATCAGAGTCCCAATGGTCTGTAGTCTTCCCTCAGCAGTGGGTGCACACACAGCTTCTTCTCGAATGGAGGGTGCACAGTTGTTGTTTTTCCACACACCTTTTATAGGTTAGAGCATCTCCAAGGTAATGGCACATCCCCTTTGGCCCAGTGCATGGGTGCCTTGTCCACCTGCTGTCCCCTCAGCCTTTTTTACTTTCCTATTGGCTGTTGCTGGTGGCAAGTCTGTTCCAGTGCTCCATCACCCTCACAGAGAACATGGAACCTCCTATGCTTCAGCTCACAACCATTGCCCCTTGTCTTGTCACAGGGCTCCCTGAGAAGAGCCTGACAGTCAACAGTCTCAATAAGTTGTTTCCTCCTTTATTTTTCCTGCTGTTGCCCAGCTCCAGTCCAGCATCACTTTGCAAGCAAACTTTGAGACATATTTTGATATGATATTTTTGATATTTTGTCAAAAATACAGCCCCTCATAACCACACATTTAAAAGTACTATACAAATTAATATTTCCAGTGTACAGTTTTGAATGCTTTCATTGCAGTGAATGGGGAAGAATAACTTCATGTAGTTATGTAGTTAGTCAGCTATTTACTTGAAGGTTACCTCAACCTGTTGTAATTATGCTGAGTGAAATTAATATTTTTCCCCCTAAATACTTCTCAATAATTAACAAATTGCTTCCATATGTAATATTCGTTTTACTAGGAAGGGCTCCTCTTTTAATTACTTTAGACAAGGACAAAATTCAAGCATTCACATAGCTTTCTGTTTTGCTCAAAGTCACTCAGACAGTAATCAGCTCCTATCTAAGAATATCTATCTTCCATCATTGGGATTCCACCCTCCATACTGGATTTTATCAGCATATGTTCCTCTTTTATACCTCTGAGAATATCTCAAGTTTCTATGAGTAACACATCTCTTGTTCTTTTAAAGAGAAACATCATTTCTCTTTACAAGAAATTATACTTTTCTGTGAAAGAACATAAATTTAGTATTTTTTTGTCACTTTGAATGACATGAATACTCAGCACAAAGAGAGGCTTTCTCTTAGTTATTGTCATTCACTATCTATCATTAATGTGATAATTAATCCCAGAATTTTATCTAAATATAGATTCAATTTTTACTGTGGGAAATTTTATGACAAAATCTTACACATTTCATTTAGAATGGTCTCATAGTCTGAGTTATTTATTTATTCAATATTTATTTATTTATTTTTATCAGTGCTTTCCATAAATTGCAGTGTAAGGAAGCAAGTGTTTAACTCCTGAGAGAGTGACATTTCTTTATAGAAGATGTTAACTTTCATGAGCAATAAAAACACTTTATTACTGACATTGAGCTCTCAAAGCCTTTTTTTTACTTTTAAAGCTGAAACCTTAAGGCTGAAGGAGGAGCAGTTACCATATAAGCAACATCCAAGTATTACTTTTTAAAAAGTTGAAAAATAATATGAAAACTTGTTAATTGCAGCCTCAATAATAACAGATTTGTTATGCAGTTTTCCTCAGCAATACCAGAGTTCACTTGCCCTGCCTGTTTCACTTAGATTAGTTAAGATGCCCAAAACAAACCCAACAAACAGAAAAGGAAGGAGTTCAAAATGTCTTTAATATCTTCTGTGAAAGTGAGGGGTAAAAAACTACATTTATGCTACTTCCAAAAGAAATCCTGAGAACCTCCAGAGAGCAGATCTATTTAAATATACTGAAGATGACTAACTTATGCTCAGATCAGCCTGGTACACTTAAACAATTCTGCAATTTTTCTACTAACACATGTTTAAATTAAAGCATCTCTTGACCCAAGCTATTTATTGCTTGCTATTAAACACACAAAGGGAGCAGAATCATCTATATAAATAAATTAATCCAAATGCTGTTACTTTGGACAAATTGCTTATTTTGCTACTGCCTTCTCTAACATAAGTGTGGGAGATGTGGTTTACAGAAGAGAAACAGTTAAAACCAACCATAAATAAAGAAAAAAATCACACATGCACACACAAAGAATAACATCTTGGTGGGAAAGTATATTAATCACACAGACAGGCAGGCACACATTTGGAGAGTGGTTTGACACCAAGGTGATAAGAGTGGTAGCAGGTTTTCCATAAAATAAGACAACAAAAAGATATCAGTATTCTTCAAAAGGACTAACTATGCACATGGAGTTATTAGTGCAGTACCATTGTGTCTTCAAAAGTGTTATCTTTATCTCTCTGTGTTTCCTACTTTGGGAACCCCAAGTGACATCATCTCTGGCAAAAATTAGCAATGAATAATGTACTTTTTATGCAGTTCTTTCCCTTGAAGAATCCAATGTTGAAATATTAATTAGTTTTCTGTGCAAGTCCTAGATATCTTTTTCACAGCAAAGCTTTTACTGAATAAGGCAATCTCCTTTATCCCTCACCACCATAAAAGCCTAAGCAGAACAGGCAGTAAATGACATCAACACATTTAGAACTAAAAGAAACTTTTAAAAAAGCATATGATTAAGTCCAAGTATAACTTCAATCTGCAAACACTTGTCAGTTTATGTGACTTCTATGCAGGAGAAAGCCTTATTTCTTGACTAATTTCAGTGATACTCTTTTGAATCAGAAAAAACTTGCATGCAGGCTCAGTTTCTATTAATTGCAAGTTGCATACATTTTGAATGCTAAATATTCACATGACTTCTCATCTATTTCCATGACAAATATGATGCAAGCTACTAGAAAAAATAATGAATCTATTACATGAAGTCATATGAAAATAGCATTAGTTAGTACTTTTAAATTGTATTCACATCAGATTTGAAAATGCAGTATGTGGGCAATATGGGTTTTTGTCATAAATAAGACTTAAACACTAGATTGATCATTTGTTTCTGGATGTTTCCTATCAGAAATTAAAACCATGGAATGAATGGACTGACTCCTGAGATGTCAAATTCTCACTGAATGCAAGTTAAAAATCAAAACAGAACAGTAATCTCATGTTGATTTCTTGGTATCTATTCTGCAGTCAACAGGAAAATCTAAGAGCTGACAGTCATCTTCTGTCATGACAGGGCTTTTTTATTATTGTTGTTTTATTTAATAACTGGGAATTAAGTCTAAGAAGTTACTATAGAGGATTTTAATTTGTCTCCCACATGGAGTTACTTACTGAATATTGAGTCTTACTTAATGAGTTTACTGATGAGACTTTGAAGTGTCAGGTGTTTTTCAGTAGGTCCTATATAAATATACTAGAATTATATAAATATAAACATGAAGTAATTCAAGAAGCATTGCTTTAAAACAAGTTATTTTAAAACTCTACAGGACCATATCTTCAACTTCAGAAGAGCTATAGCTTTTTAAAGTTGCTAGAGTCTCTAATAAACTGTCTGCTTTTTCAAACATGAAAACTACATTTCATGCAGATTTGATTTCCACTTTTTTAATTTTCTTAGACAAGAAAACATTGCCATACTTTTCTGGTGTGTTTTGGCCTAAATGTAGACTTATGCAGGAGATTTTCAAAGGCAAGTAGCCAGTAAAATCATAACTGAACACTAGAGTAGGATTCACTTTCAAAATCAGTGCATGAGGATATGTGCTTGTCAGGTTGCTGAAACAGGGAAATGTCATCTCTGTAATTTACAGTTAATACTTTTCAGAACCAAACTGGATAAGCACAATTCTGTACTTTCATACTCGGATTCAGCCATGTCTCTAACAAGAAGTGGAAAAGAAAAAAAAAGGCTGAAAGATCACCCTCAGGTTATGTGGCTCATTTAATATAAGTAATGAAAAATGGAGAAAAAAAAATCCCCCAAAACTAAACTAGTATTTTCCATTTGTGTTTTTTAGCATTTAATCTAGTTAAATAGTTAGTCAGGACCATGCCCCAGTAGTACTACTCAAAGACTGTCATCATTTCTCTTGTTGGCATATTCAGTTGGGTTAGCATATTAGAATACCAGAATAGATTTCTTTGGCTTTGCATGTAAAAGGGAGTGGCAGGGGGGGAGGTTAGAAGAGATAGAACTGTTTAGGGTTTTTTGGGCTGTTTTGTTTGTTTTCAGTAATTCTAATGGAGGAAACTGTAGGATGGCAATGAATATTTTTTCCTTCTTTCTTTCAGTTAGTGCATTAAAAATATATTTAACTAGCATTTTAACCTATAGCTCCTTCTTAATGGTGAATCAGACACAGTAATTATTCACTATGGATTTTGAAGAAGGCCTTAGCTGACACATAAAAATGTTATAAGCCTGTTTGTGTATCTTATGAATGTGGTATTAGTGATTCTGGAAGGGAGAGGAATAAACAAGGAAAAGTTAACACAAGACAACATACCAAAAGTATTGTTCAGTTCAATTCTCCAAGGAAAATGATAAAGGAAAGAACAAATCATCTTTATTATAAGTTGCAGTGAACGATTTGACCAGCAACACACAGGGAGAGGACAGAGCTGGTTCCCAATTGCTCTGTTCCACAAGTACCTTTCAGGACTTTGTGTACCCTTGGTTTACTTTGGTTTTGTCCTGAGGTATTTGTTCTGCTCTGCAGAGCTTTGAACCACTGTTACACAAACATATTAATATAGCTAAGTCATAGCTCACACTGGTCAACAAAGAAAAACGACAAAATATCAACTTCCAGAAGGAGATGCTCTCATGGTTAAAGTAGTTGGACACATTTTATTTGACATTTTTATAAGATGAGAGACAGACCTGCTTTGATTCCATAGACATTCATATTTAGAAGCAATAATTTCAATGGGGAAAAGCCTAAAAAAAGAGAAAAAAGACAAACAAAAAGATAACAAGCAAGAAACACTCAAACTTGAGAACAAAACAGATAATAACAGAATTTCTTTCTTTTTTTAGGGTTTGCATACTGTTATTCTGCATAAGGAAGATACTGTTTAGTGTATATTGGAACTTCTGCATTTGATATGAAGGTCATTACTCCATAGCTCCCTCCTCCTACACTTTAAAAATGTAGACAGATCATCTGAAGTTTCTAAAATGCAAAGAAGTTTCTAAAACATTCTACATAAAATAATATTAAATCAAATATTTTCATATTAGATACCATTCTGAAGTAGAAACTACATTTAATTTGAAGATAAGAGACATGAAAGAAGAATGCCAGAGTCAAATTGAATGTGCAAGAGATTATGGCTATGACCGAAGCAGGTTAGAGAATACAGAAGAGAAAGACAGATAAACAACTAATGAAACTTCAAAGTAGAGGACCAATATTGCTACCTTATTACTTTCCTTCATTTTTCTTGTTTTGTTGTTATTTTTTAAGGTGGAGAGTGAAGTTTCCCTCTCTGGCTGACCAGGGTGGAGGTCCATTAGTGGGAAATATATCCCTCTGTTAGATGGATTTAAATGCACAATCCTCCCAGCAGCTGGCTCTGGATCCTTGCTCTGCCCTATTTCCTTCCAAACACACACACAGACACTGACACATCTCTCAGTCAATCCCAGACCCTACAGTCTCTCTGACAGTTGTCCAGGAGTCCTCTTGTCCAGTAGCCAACTTGAACAAGTAACTTGGTCTAGAATACACATACACAAATGCCAGGTCACTTACCCAAATACCTAGATAGTCTGGTTTGGTATTTTGTAGCAATTGCCCACTGATGTCCCTGGCCTTGCTCACTGCAGTTGCTGCAGCACAGAAACATGGACACCTGTGGTCTGACTCTGTACACACACACACACACATGGCAAATAGAGACCCCAGCCATAACAATATTTAGACATGGAGTATAATGAGAAGACAGGACAGGCTCTGCTGCCCACCTGCATGGAGTGGCCTGACAAGCTTATAAATGAGCAACCTGTTCATAAGCAACCATCACCTTCTATCCTCTAACCTCTCTGTTTTCCCTTGTGTGTTCCTTCTCAAACCATCCTTTCTCTGTCTTTGGTTTCTCCCATAGTAAGTCTTGTGCACCCCCAAAATGCTCTTCCTTTGGTCCACATGACAAGTTCCACACCCTTTAGGCAATAACCCACCCCTCTGCAAGGTGTTTGAAAGAGCTTCTCTTCTTGACTGATGGCACTGAGTCTTACCTCAGGCCATGTGGCCTGTTGGCTGGCTGGGATGGACTGAGTCCAGGACTGTTTCTCTGAGCAGGTTATTGAGCTTCTCCCACCTGCTACCATGCCTCTGAGCTCTTTCACATGTGTCTGGAGATGAGGTTTTCATCACATAACCTAAATGTTATGCTAGTATAGGGACATCACATTGCTCCAAACCAGTTGTTTTACTTTTCTGTTTACAGTCCTATCCTATAAGAACTTGACATATACTAAACTAAAGCAGCTGTAATGCAGTTGAATAAAGTGAATGTTAGCTGCAGGAACAATATGGCTAAAAGAAAAACACAAGACAGAAGAGAAGAGAGAAGAAGAGTGTAGTATTTGTACTGCAACTGTGTCCTGGTGTCCCAAATAGGATTAAGAGCACTTACTAGTGATATAGAAACTGCAGATGTTGGGAAGTTCACTCTCTGTAAAAAATGGATAAGGAGGTAGAGAACTGTAACCAAGCTCTTCAATATGTTCTTGTATATTCTGCTGAATGCTTGACTTGACATGATCTACAGAGAGGAAATTAATTACTTTCTAGCAAGGGAAGGCTCAAGGGTTTTTATTTTTCTGGGGAGAAGTAGGGTAGAGCCTGGTGCAAAAAAAAATTAAGCTGCTTAAAAAGATGCAGTCTTTAAGCCAACAGATTCTGATGCTTAAAATATAAGAGGTGAGAAATAAGCCACAACAGAAACCACTTCTTTCTTGCCAATATCCCACTAGACCTTTGGAATAACTTGTTCTCAGTTTGGCTTCTAGTCAGTTACAAAGGATACACTTTGAGTACTTTTTGTTTCTTTACACTTGCTTTTTGTAGATAAACATGCTTTTTTTGCTTTTTTCCCACAGAACTTGGTATGGTGAGGAGAGTAGTTATTAGCTCCCTTTTCTGAAATTGTGGCCTATTTAAAGGCATTTAGAAGCTATAGACATTTTGTTTAAATTCTGTGCAGTGTATTCAGCCCTTAGCAAGAAAGTGTGAGGACCATGATTATTACCTATATACTATACATTGGTTTGCCTGACTTAACTATAACACTTGTTGCTTCAAGACTTTCACTATAGTTGAGAATAAAACCTTATTTTGTTCATATGTGTTTGAGGTAAGAATGATAAGTATTGTGTGGCAAGTTTAGTAAACTGTGGCAAACCTAGAAGAAAGACTTGGGAACTAGGAAATGATTGGGGGCCAGCACATTTAAACAAACAAACAAAAAAAAACCCAAGAGAAACAAGACCCCTCAAAAACAAAACAAAAAACCCACAAAACCCCCTCTAAACCATCAATTTATCTAGTATTTAAAATGTCTTCTGGCAGCATTTGTAACATTAATTGTGTAGTGATTTTCTCATATTGAAACCATGGTAATTAAAATGTACAGAAACTCTTTCCTGCTGCAATATAAACTTTTCACTTGATTGAAGCTGAACTGCAATTTGGCCTTTATGTTGTAAGAAAAAAAGCAAAAACAGGACTGCTGGGAGCAAATGGATCAATTAAACACTGTTCTTTTTTAATGAAGGTTACATCATTCTGCCAATGATAAAAATCCGTAGCTAAATCTGTCACTAATGATATATGCCATCTTCTTAGCCCCATGATGCTAACCTATCAGGAGGCAACAATCAGGCTTAGCTTTCTATTGATCCTCCCATGTTCTCTCTTAGAAGTCTGTAAAAAATGCAAATAAGCTCATTATAAAATACTAGCTTCACAATCAGAGGTTACTGGATATTGAAAACAGCAATACAAATATTGGGCTGAAAATGTCATTTGTGAATACTTCTGCAAACTGTTTTCCCGCTTTGTGTCTTGCCTTTTGGACAGCAGTGTTACTATTATTATTATTGGATCAAATCACAACCAAGCTCCCAGGGTGCAGTACTAAGACAAACACCAGCAAACCAAGTTTGGTGATAGCAGACATACAAAACACTCTGGCACAAGAAGTCAGTGATCACCTCTGCATACCTAACTCTGAAAAACAAACCAAACAGGAGAGCTCGTGTGACTTCTGAGCTTTGTTATAGCCTTGTACACTTAAACAGTAGGCAGGTCCACCTATACTATTAATTGTGGTTATAAAGTTAAGCCTGATCACCCAAACACTGGGACCCCGAGGGCATCCAAGAAGCAATGGTATGTGTAGGAACCTAATCACAGTGAGAAGAAAGCACATCGAGTTGGTTGCTCCCTAGGACCACCCAAGGAGGGTGATCATGCACTTGTCATTGAAGTGAAACCCACCCAGAGAGGTCAGTGGGGAAATACTCTCCTTGTAATGTCCTGTAGACTAAAGAGATCATGGCCTAAAAGGCTGCAGAGTTGCAGGGGCAAGAGTATTTTGGGACTTTGTAAAGTGTATTACGAGATGCTTTATAAGGGAATTGCAGCAATGACAAAATTATTTAATCATGGAATGGTTATTGTTGCAAGGTACATTTAGAGGTCATCTAGTACGACCCCCCTGCAGCAAGCAGGGTCACCTATAACTAGATCAGGTTGTTCAGAGCCCTGTTCAACCTGAGTTTGAATATTTCCTGGGATGGGACATTTGCTAACTCTCTGGGCTACCTGTTCTGGATTGTGAAGCTTGGTGCAAAGTGTTTAGGGAAATGATCACAGGGAGGAATAAAGGTGAATCAAAGGCAAAAAAGCACAGGAAAATAGAGGGAAAAGGGGTTAAAAAGTGTAAACAGGAGTTGGTCAGTATGCTTGTCTTACTGTGTCTTATCACTGCAGTTTACCCTCTGTTAACCAAGTTCTACTTCCAGTCTGCATGGGTGTGTTTTCAGTTCTGGCTGTGTGTGTGTAAGTGACAGTGATCTTCCAGCTGGACCAGCCTATGAGCATGATTAAGAGGCCTGAGTGCCAACAAATCACAACCCTCAGGGGACTGAAAGTCCAAGTGCAGCAACATGGAAAATCAGGGATCAGCTACTGAGTAGGCTGAGCATATAAGACCAGGTGGAGGAGAGACCTATATGCATAGGTAATGTTTGCTTGGAAAGACAAATGAAACAGGAAAACTTGGGGACTTCTTTCATATAAGTCTTTGATCTATACAACCTCCACAAATATGCTTATGTCCTCACTTACCTACTGGTTTGGCCTTCAGGATGATTTTGGTGAGTGCAAAAGACTGCACTCAGGATTACCAACATATTTGTTGAAGTGCAGCTATTTTGGATTTGAGAAAGTGACAGCACACCAATCAATGTATTTGCTCAAGAAAATCAAGGGCAAATCTCCTATTCCATTTCCTCCCCAGAATACATCAGGATTACCACAAGGGCAAATCTGATCTTTTAAAAGTGTTAGGAGGCTGACTCCTTCCATGCTTTCTATACAAGTCTGCACACCAAAGTGGACCTCTGTTCATAGACTTGCATTCTCAGAGATGAATGAATGTTAGACCTGAGTGAGCTGTGAGGTAAGGTGTAGAGATAAGGCAGCCTTATCTGTACACAGAGAGGACCAAAGGATATGCTTCTTTACTGCATAAATGCTATCATAGTGAATACTGACAGTGCATAACCACCTGTTTAGTATTTCTCTGTTGTTCAGTTCCAAATTATCCAAACATTCTAGAAAACCAACATAATAATATTGGAGATCATGTAGCCTTGTAATCATAATTTATTCTAGCCACAATTTCCTCTCTTTACTTCAGCTAGCAAACATGACTTTAACCCATTCAAAAGCAGAATAAAAAGCATATTTGAATTAGGTTCTTTGTTGGTCCTTCTTTTTACATCTGTTTTCCTACAAGCTGTCATTAAAAAATATTGCAGATAATTAGGAATATTAGGCCTATATTTTAAGTTGGATACAACCTATTTTGCATATTATGTTCAAATCTTGCTTATGGGAAGAGAAACACACCTTATATGTACATAAACAAAGAATTTGTTAGCATAACTGATCATAACTGGATCAGATTTTGAATAGAAAACCACTGCAGTTTTCTGTTTCACACCCCAAACTGTGAGGTGTTTTGTAAAGTAGCATCATGATACCAAAGTGATGGAAACTTACCTTACAATTGTAAGAATATTGAGTAACATTTATTTCCCTATGGAGTATAGAATACAATAGTGATACTATTTAACATTATTTATCTTGAAAATATATCTATCAATATATAATTGATTAAAGTATTATGAATTTAATTTTATTTTTGGAAAATATGTTTATATTTTGTGCATGGCAGGCACATGAATTTAAATTTCTCCCTTGCTTATTGGCATGAAAAATGCATCCTTACAACATCTTCTTTGGAATTGTCTTTGCTTGAGGCTGTGCCTGCAACTTACAAAGACTATCAAAGGAAAATGGTGACTTAGATTCAAACTGAACTGTGCTGGAGGGGTACAGCATTCTTTTTAAAGTTTATTTTAGATCTTTAAGTCAAGAACTTTTAAAAAAAATTCAATCAGTTTCAGTTCTCTCTAATACATGAAACAGCATTTGAGTTTTGCTGGTGAGTGTATTTTTAGCTTTCTACTAGAGGTGAATCTGTAAAAGAGGAAAGCAAGAAAGAGCTTTTAAAATCCAACAGCAACTTGAAATCATTTTAAGGTTAAAGTGGAATACAACATTTTTCTTCTTCTCTTTTTTGTAAAGAAGTAATCTTTTGGGACTTATAGAGTGTTTTGCTTGCTGTATTGGTTTTCAGAGAGAGAATCTATAAAATGTAACAAAATATTAGTTTAGTCTTTCTAAAGATTATTTAAAAAATAAAAATATTAATTTCTCTCATGATGGGAGAAAGAAGTGTTCTATTCACAATATTCTAGATTTGGATTATGGAATCAAACACTGGGCTTTTGGTATATTTACATTCTCATGGAAAAAAATGTTCTTCCTTCCATCAAACTTTAAGATTTTGCATCTCATCTATCACTGGCTGATTTACAATGCAGGAGCAGCCACTTATTTCCATTTCAGGTGTTTATCTTTGTTACCTACAAACCATATGTGGCAGAATTGCCAGCTATCTAGCTGGTCTTATAGTCTGGATTGGCATTCTATGCTGCTAGAAGAAAAAGAGTTTGACTCATATCTATGCATATTTGCATAGCTTGCAACTCCTATACTATCTCCTCCAGAAGTCAGACTGCATCACATCTTTGCTTTGCACATGCCTCTGAAGTGAGAAAAAGATGGGTCACCTCTGTGTCACCTTCTTAGCAGCGTATTCCCACTAACCATCCTTTGCATCAGGAAGAAATAAGTCAGGGGAGGACCTCCAGGCACATGCAGTTGTGGTTACCCTGGTCCAAAAGGTGAAGGTAATATTCCTCCTAGCTCACCTTCTAAGAGTTATTTCTGTTTAGTGGTTCTCTAGTTTTTGCCACTTTTTGCTTATTAGTTTGGATGTTTATGACTTGTTTTTCTACCCAGGAATATTTTTTATATTTTTCATATCAATTTATTGGGTTGTTTATGCTCTTTTCCCAAGTAAGAAGGACTTTTACTGTAAGGGCAGACATGAAATGGAGACAAGAATGGAGATTAATGGAGGCTCTGGTGCCTATCTCAAAAGACAGTAAATGTTTGTATGAGACAGTTATAAAACAATCTTCTGCCAAAATAATTTAGATAAATTTCCAGTGCATTGTACAATTTCTTTAAGTAGTTAACACTTAAGTTAAGGTGAAATTAATTTCATTTCTGGAAAATTAAAAATTTCAACATACTGCTTTGAATGACAGCATGGAATGGGACCAGATTCAGGCATAGATCCTCAACCTTCTTTTACTCCCTTTGTGAGGAACCTTGTTTTTGTGGAAGGTGAGAAGGACTTGATTTTACTGCATTTCATCTCCTTATCAACGTGTGGGTTCCTCAAGCAAGGTTTCTCTGAGTTTATTTTTATTCCTTTGTTGCACTGCTGTTATAATGTTAAAACTAAATGGGCTTTGTTTCTAAGTTTCCTAGACAGTTTTTGAGACTAGTCTGGCACTTTTTTTCTTTAGTACATCATCACAGTGCCTGAGCTATTTAGATTACTGATACCTCCCTTACATGCCATAAAATCTTTTTCGTATCAACACCATGGAAATAAGCTCTACCACTGCCTTATGGACCCCACAAGAGTGTTGCTTCCATGTGGGTTGCTATGTCTGGTAGATAGGATGCTAGATCAATGGGAAAGGAAGAAACATAGTTCTAGAACCACCCTGTATGTATTTTTTCTAAATTAAAAATTTGTTTGTAAACCATAATTCAAGGATCATGAAAAGGATGAAAAGAGAGAGCTCTTAAAGTGGCAGTGATAAAATAATTGGAAGAAATTAGAGAAGACAGCAACAAAATATATCAATTCAGATTATATCAGAGTATTCTATATATATACACCTTCCCCACAACATTTAAAAACACATTAGAATATGTGTCTAAAATGTGATTGTACAATGGTATTAGATCATGCCATTATATATGGCATATACTACTTTCTGTCTGAGAAAAGAATAATTGCCATCTGTATGAAAAAAGTTTATGTATTGACCCTTTCTAAGTTAAAACTAGAAGATTGTGTGGTGTTTTGTTTTTCTATTTTTATCCTGGAAAAAAAAAAGATAAAGTGAAGTTGAGATTTTGGGTTCTGCTAGTACAAAAAGCCTACTGAGAATTGATCTGTTCTGCTTTACCTCAAAGGAATTTTTTGTGGCACAAGAAAGCTGACTTACTTTCATCAGTTTTTGTGTTATTTTTTAGAAACAGCTGTTCCAAAAAACATCAGTAGAAGTCACATTAAATACTTTGCTTCCTGGATTCAACCAACACAAGAAAGAGTCATCCCTGCCAATCTACTGAATTCTTGCCTGTGAGAATATGTATTTTCTAGAGACAGTATCTGTGCCACTATCTTACAGGAATACTAAAGTGATGGAAAAGAAAAAGAGCCTTTTATTTCAAGAATTCCACATGGTAAACTATATCTTCAAAGTGAAACCCACGTATCTCACTGTGCATTTAATTATTTCATGTGACTGGTGGAAAGAAAAGCAAGAAATCTGCCAGTTGTTTCAGTAGAAGACACAGTTCTTCAAGGTGCTGAGTGCCAGCTGAAAGGGAAGGCAAATGCACATAGTCCACTTGGGTAGTCAGCAAATTTTGACCATGCTTAACATTTCTGAATTAAAATTAGTTAGTTTTAACTCCAGTGGCATGTTGTGAAGAGATCCCTTATCTCCCCTCAATCCTGTCACTCTAAAACCAAACATAATTAAAAAATCAAAGTTGAAATCTTATTCCCATATTTTTATACTGGTGCTGGTATCTTGTTGACTAAAGCTTTCAGTGTCCTTTCCGACATATCACTGAATAACCCCTGGACAGTTCTTGTTGCAGTATCCTTGCCAGGGGCTTCATTTGACTGCTGCATACCTTAGAGATACAAAATGCTCTGCCCTCAGAGTTCATCATGATGGATTTCTACCCTAATACTAAATCCAAGCTGATGACTTGGACTTTCTACTGAGTTACTGCCTATATTCCCCTTAGGCCCCTTATTTTTTTATAAGCTTGAGTGGAGCTATCACCACAAAGAATTCAGTCCATGCAATTCAAATGTGGGAGTCTACTAAGTGTAATATTTAAAGTCCAGTGTGAGCAGCATGTGGCATTAAATAATGTGCTAAATAAGGCATAGCTCTCTTACTCACTATTCAGGCCTGTGGGCTCTGTTTAGATATCCTACCTCCTGCAGGTCCAGTAATGCAACACGTTGCTCTCTAATTTAAATAGTGTCAAAAAGATTAAGTGCTACCAAAACCTATGAAGATAATTAATGCATAGTTGTTAGCATGTCTGACTAGACTTACTCCTGTCTCAGTTTTAGCAAGTTTTATCAGTAACTGATTTAACTTTCATTTGCACTTCTCTCCATTTAAACTGTTAACACTTCTAAGCTCAAAGAGGAATGAATAAACAATCATAGAGCTATGGGCAATTATAAGAATTGCTTAAGTGGTGTAATTACAGTATGAATTTCTTTGTCCATTTGTCACATTCAATTTGAGTTCAGCATGGTGTAAGTTCAGATCCTTCAGATACTAGCACAGAAGTTGCAAAACAGCCTCCAGCTTCTGCAGGAGTCTCAGCTCTGTTGTGGGCTCAGGGAGGTGACTTCTGGGTTAACTTTGTTAATGATGTGGGAGAAAAAGCTTTACAGGAAGAACTGAGTCACCTAATTCTCACCTGCCAAATGAGCTGTGTAGGCACTCTGGGGTTACTGCAGCTTTCTTCCAGGTTTCAGCTGTTACAGGCAGTGCTTTCCCAGGCACCATGACCTCAGGCACCCGTGAAGAGGACACAAGACAGAGATTTGCATTTCAGTGGGATCTGTGTAATCAGAAAGGTCTATAACTCCATGAAATTCTTTAACTTTCATTGATACTTGGGGAATATAGTCTTCACCTTGGGTAGAATGAAGCTGATAAGAGGCTTTGAGAATTCTTATTTCCTACTCTTTTTGTTGTTGTTTTCTTTTGTTTTGTTTATTTGGTTAATCGGTTTGGTTTTCTTGCTGACCTTTATGACTGTTAAGTTAGAGCTTCCTGTTTGGCTGGTTTTCATTCTGTAAAAAATAGAGCTTCAGCATGCTGAAAGATATCCAGCTGGAAACAAACAGTTTTCTGTCTTTGAAAGCAGAAGGATTTAGCAAATTTGGTTAAAATAAAACCAACTGTACAGCAAAACAAGAACCCCACTACTGTGCTGAAAGTAAGAGCTACTTTTCTTTGTTGTCTTAATTTTTTTTTCCTTTTCATATCCTTTGTTGTTGGTTGGTTGATTTGGTTTGGTTTTTGTTGTTTTTGTTTTATTGTTGATTTCCTTGGTAGTACATTAAATAGTAGCATTCAGAAAAAAAATACTCCCTGTTATTTGTTTTCCATATTAGACATATAACAAAGAATTTAGAAACTAAATGATATTTTTAATATTTGTAAACTTCCTGCATTTACTTTTCTGTATTTTGCCTCAGTCCTTGTCAGAAACATGCTTTAGGCTTTTGATAAGTCTGTTTCTGCCCCATGCCTGATATGCCATATGTGCTTGCCTGCAGGCCTTTTAATTGACAGTGAAGAAACCTGCTAATGAAACACCTTTCAACATGGTTTCTGTTTCCTTAATAATCGACCAGGGGATTGCTACTCCATTTGTGAAAAAAAGAATCCCAAACCCTAGTACAGAACTTACTGCAAGACAAGAAGCCAGAGTAAGGGTTTGAAAACTTACATGTATGTGTATTATGTTCCCTGAATATGGTGTCTTAAGTTGATAGGCTGTAAAATTTGAAATTAAGACAGTTTTTCATCTGTTTCTTTAATTTTATTTCACTGGGTTTTGTGTGCATGCTTCTTAAAAACTTCTATTTTTTTTTACTTGCTGCCTTTTACTGTGTTCTCCTATAAAATTTCCTTATTTTTTTCCACTTCATCTCCCTGATTTTTTCTTGTTTATATTAGTGAAAATCTAACTTCAACAGATTTCTTTCAAGGTTACCCTATTGTGAAGGAAAATGGTCTCATTTTCCTTGCAGGAAGGCTGATTGTTCAAAGCTTCAGAGTTCTTGTTACTCTGAGTATACAAATGTTGAACCCACAGGAGATTCTTAATCAAGAAGTATGTTAGAAATTGCCACTTAGTCTATTGTTCTTGTGATTGAGCTCATAGGAAGAGGTTACCTCCAAGCAATAAAATACACTTCTTAAATGATACTTGCAAAAGAAGATCTGGAGGAACTGAGATTAAGCCAAAAAAAAATATGGGAAATTGTTCATTCTGTTACTTTGAATGCTACCATAATATTTTAGTTATTGTACTTGAGACACTGATTACAGAATGATCAAGTGTCTCTTCTTTATTAAGGTTTCAATAAGTGTTCCATTAATAGCCATGGTTTTATCTTTTTTTTTTTTTTTTTCCCCTGTACCTCTGGGGATTCTTTTTGTCTTAATTATTTTTTTCAGATGAACTTTTAAAGTGAGTTAAAACTATCCTGAATATATGAAGAAAATTGATCAAGTAGTTCTCCAGAGAGTAATTTAGAATTGCTCTTTTAAAAAGGATTCCAGCCATGGAAATTCTTTTCCCCTGTAAGAACTACTGATAGTCAGTTTTGGGAAGGAAAACTAAAAGTTAAGATTTACCTTTACCCTTGATCTTTCCAGAAATCTGTTCTTTCTTTAGTATACTGCAATGCAAAGAATTTGTTTTTCACATGCTTCTTCAGTTCAAGTGAAATGTACTAGCTGAGGGTAGTAAGAGGGGAAGGGGAGATGAAACATTCATAATAAGGGTTAAAGAGATTATGTTTTTAGAAACAAAAGCAAGTTCCTGTACCTGGGTTGAGGCAATCCCAAGCACAGATACAGGCTGGGCAATGAGTGGATTGAGAGCAGCCCTGCAGAGAGCAACTTGGATGTGTTAGTTGATGAGAAGCTCAACATGACCCAGAAACGTGCATTTGCAGCCCAGAAGGTCAACTGCATCATAGGCTGCATCAAACAAAAAGTGTGTCCAGGAGCTTCAGAGTGGTGATTCTCCTCCCCTACTCTGCTCTGGTGAGATCCCTAGACCTAGAATACTGTGTTCAGTTCTGGACCCCCCCCAGTGTAAGAAGAACATTGAGCTCTTGGAGCAAGACCAGAGGAAGGGGGCTGGAGCACCTCTTCTGTGAAGAAAGGCAAAGAGAGTTGGGGTTACTCAGTCTGAAGAATAGAAGGCTCCAGGGAGATCTTATAGCAGCTTTCCTGTACTTAAAGGGGGCATACAGGAAAGAGAGAGGAACCTTTTACAAGGTCATGTAGTGATAGGACAAGGGTAGTGGCTTTAAACTGAAAGAGAGTAGATTTAGATTAGATATAAGGAATGAATCTTTTACCATAACAGTGGTGAGATACTGGAACAGATTTTTCAGAGAGGTGGTAGATGTCCCATTGCTAGAAGTGCTCTAGGCTAGGTTGGACAGGGCTTTGAGCAACCTGGTCTAGCAGAAGGTGTCCCTTCCCATGCCAAGGGGATTGGAACTAGATGATCTTTAAGGTCCCCTTAATCCAATCCATTCTATGATTGTTTGATTCTGTATTTGACTGCTGCAGCTGAGCAGCAGGACACTGCAAGGGATGTGGGAGCTCTT
The DNA here is from genome assembly GCA_013399015.1 of Galbula dea. Classification (NCBI taxonomy): domain Eukaryota; kingdom Metazoa; phylum Chordata; class Aves; order Piciformes; family Galbulidae; genus Galbula; species Galbula dea. The sequence goes on along the minus strand of VWZX01001852.1, from coordinate 589,548 downwards.
ATTTCACTCCTATGTTGGTAAACGATCCCTTGTGCCAAGCTGATGTCTCAGAAAGAAGCCTCTTCTTTCCAGTGCAGATACAGGAAATAGCTGTTTGTAAGGGGATAGCAAAACACTTTGCTTTTTATTGACATTTCTCTTCCTGCAGCATCTTTCAAGAAAGGTCATTCCTTCTGTTCCTTCTGTTTCTTCTATTGATGATTCAAATTACACTTAGTGTTGTGAATAGAAATGCAGTGCCATTAACACCCTATGGCGCTAACCTTTATGTTAATGAAATATTCATTCCTAACAGAATAGGCAGCAAGCTGTTAAGAAATGGGACTGACATGTATAAGTAAGGTTGATTTGAAGTTAAAGGGACAAGAAAAGAATGCTGAAGGTGGCAGACTTCCACAGTTCCTTCTATTCTAGGTATTTGAGTGGATTTAAATATTAACTGATTCTTAGGGAGCCCTTTGGCAGACACCTTAATCATTCTCTCTCACATTAATTGTGTTTTAAGTTTGCTTTGAGACCAAGCTCTTTAAAGAGAGGTGAAGGACAAAAACTTCATATATTCCTTTGCAGAGGGCAGCAGACTCCTAAGTATTTTTCAGCCTGAGCACATTCATAAAGTGAACATTAATTAAAAGTGATATTTAATCTTCTCTAATTCTTTTCAATAGTCTGGCAATTTGGAGTTTTAATGATCAAATTGTTACATTGCTAATTATTTTAACTGGGAAAATAAATAATAATGATTCTTCTAAAAGCCATATATCTTCCTGCTATTACAGATGGTGTTGAATTTTCTATCACTATTACTTCCCAAAATTATAGTCAATTAATGTGTGGTTGGATGTAGGTGGGGAAATGGCAGGAAAGTAATAATGTGTGTGCAGATCAGAGACAAAAAAAAAGAATATTTATGTGACAATGAGATGAAAACAAGTAAAAAGAATAGTTTTGGGGACATAAAACTGAGGCAGTTGTACAGACTTGTTCACCCTGTGTCCTCTTGAAAAGTAATGTCCTTCAGTATATTATCACATGTTTTGACACATTGGCATTATTTTATACTTATACTATGGTAGAGATATAGTTGTGTGCTGTAGGTGCTGGGGAAAACTGCAGGCTGAAGCCTCCAATAGAATGTAACTAACACTGGTAGCAAGAAATGTAGTTGCATTTAGGGTGGATCTGACAGGAATTATGATTAGGATTATAAAATGTCATTGCCTATGATACTACAGGACTCAATTCATTACTGAAGAGCAAAGTTTTTCCAAGAGAATGTAAAACTTTCTTCAGTCTCTTGTCTCCATAGAGTTTATAAGCAACTTTTCAAACCCCATACTGGGAAGCTGGCAGAACATAGAAGATGCACATGGAAATTTTATTCTTTTATGACATGATTGTCTAATCCATAAAAAAAGCCCAGGATACTTCACAATTAAGAATATCACAATTAGCTGAATAGAAACAAATGGAAAAAAGAGACCTGCTACTTTATATGCCATGTTACATTTTCCATTTTTTCCACAATGACTGGTTGATTATTAAGTGATTTTGTTACTTTGATAGTTCAAAATAAAAATTAAAAAGAAAAAAAGAGAGACATTGAAGAATTTAAGTGTGCCACAAAGCAATAGAAACTTTAGGGAATTCCTAGTGTTTGGCAATAGTTTCCCATGAAGTCTAACTAGCATGGTTCTGCCTCAGAGAGAGTGCTGGATACTGGGTTACTCTCTACACTTAATACCTAATGAACTCAACTGTCACCTGACAGTCAGCAATAATCTTTCTGGAACACTATCAGTGAAAACCATTTCTGATTTGAAGATTTTATCACATCTAGCTAGTTCTTATAGGTGCAGTAGAGAGATGTAAGACTGCACTCAGGTGTATAATAGTACTGTGAGCACAATAATGCAGGGTTTCTAGTGATACTGTGAGTGTTGTATTCAGCAGGGGGTTTATCGGTAGGAATGGTTGATATCCTGAAGTGACTGTAATGTAACTGCTTGGGCTACTGAATATTGGCACCTTCTTCACACAGTTGAGAAGCTGATATTAAACTCTTAAAATCACTCCTTGTTGTGCACTTATACTTTGCACCATACTCTATCTATACAGAGAGACTAGCATGTTCCTTTCTGTATGAAACTCCTAATAATAGTGACTGAATGTTACTGAGGACTGATATTTCTGCATCAGATATTGAACAAGTGTGAGACTTCCTCAACAATACCTTTGGGAGAGTGAGACACTCAAAGAGAACATTTCCATTTACCTATGATTAGCATCAAGCTATTTTCATCCATTCAAAATTTCCTGAATCAGATACAGGTTGGTCTGCATGGAGTCTGAAAATATCTGTAAGCAGCAAATTGAATACACTGAGAAAACCATATAAAAGTATATGTCTATCACACTGTTCATCTAAGAATATTAAATCAGGTATAAACAAGTAGTTTACAGTTCAGCATCTCTTTGAGGTTTTTAAATTTTAAAGTGTCACCATCTTGTTGTGTTTTATCTGTTTCCTAAGCTGAAAAAACCCTTTTAAATGTCAGGAATGGACATGATATCTCCCTAAAATGTTGTATTATATAATATGCACATATCCAGAGTGTAGGTTGATAGAAATCTATTAATTTTTCATATTTGTAAATATGACCAACTATAGTATAAATATTTCTTAGGTTTTCTATGTGATTCAAAAAAAAATTTCAATGTGCAGAACTCCATGCAAGTGATTAATAACTTCAGTGTACTTGAGACAGATAATTTGTTACAAAAGGTAAAACTATTTCACATAGCCTAAGCCATACTATTTTCAGATTCCAATCTGATTAAATTAAAAATCTTACCCATTTCATTAAAATTACAGTTTTGTTCAAATAGTTTTTCTTCCTAAGGGTTGTTTTAAATGAATATTACACTTCTACTGCACAAGAAATTGTTTAACTCTCTACAAACAAAGAATAGAAAAATACATTCTTAGTGCAGATTATCCCAAATCTGGTTTTAGGTTTGTTTTTTTTTGCTTGTTTTTGTTTGTTTGTTTGTTTGTTTGTTTTTCTCTTTTGGTATCCTACTTACAATTGGGACACATTAATAAAGGGCATAGTTCATACAGTTTCCAAATTATTACCTGTAGCTAACCTCAGATTTCACAGAACCACTGAACTGCCCTCATGTTCCTTCCCAGATTCAAGTCCATGCCAGCCTTGTCTTTCATAACTCCATTACTGCATATCCAGAAAATAACACTATCAACCTCCTGGGTCATCTGCCCCAGCTTCCACTTCTTGTTCACATTTGGTTTATGTCTGAGTTCACGTTGGAACTCTTTGTTCATCCATGTAGGCATCCCCCTGCTTTGTATTTTGATTTCCTATTTGTTGGGACAGGTCTTTCTTGTACATGAAGGAGGTGATCCATGAATAACTAGAGGCTTTTTTAAATCTGTCCTCCCTCCAGGGAAGTATCTCATGGGATTCTTCCAAGCAGATCTCTGAAGAGAGTCAAGTCAGCTCTTCTGAAATTTAGTGATGTGTCTTGCTTTTTCCAATGTTCCCTTCTCCCTGGACCCTGAACTCCACTTTCCACTGCAGCCAAGTCTGTCCCCAGCTTCCACATCCCAAATCAGCTCTTGCTTTTTTTTTTTGTTTTGTAAGCATGAGGTCCTGGAGAACACTGTTCCTTGTTGTCTCCTTCATCATCTATGCCAGCAAGTAGCTAACAATACACTCTAGATTTTACTGCCACTGAACACTAGTTTATCCTTATTTCTATGTCTTACTTTTATGTTAGTATATGCAAACACCTGATAAAATGCCTTTTACTAAAATAATACTGATAAATATGGTGACCAGTTTTTGATTTGTTTTTGCTGCATTCAAACAGTTTAAACATGTTCACTAACCTGTTAATCTATTTATTGTACATATTTAAAAATTCAATAACAACAACAATATTATTCTGGATTAGAGGGAAAAAGTCCAAAGTGTAGTTTCTTAAAGTTCTTAAAATAGTATCAGATTTTGGCCTCTTAATTTTAAACTGTACAAAATGTCAGTCCAAGACTAACCTACTCTGATGAAAGCAGAGCTATTGTTTTGGGTTTGTTGAAGACTGTGTTAGTTTGTTGTGTTTCATGGGTTTGATAAACAAATGTAGTGTGCAAATTGGTAAGTGTTGCCTTTCCATCAGCTAAGCTTGAACCAGGACAAATCATTACCAGTGGTGGTTTTCCAGCAGATCCATCTTGGCTGGGGAAAACATCTGCAGAAGATACAGAGGAAAAAGAAAACTTATTCTTCCATTAATAGCTGCCAGAGCAATGGCACTTTATTTTCAGTACTAGCTTCTCACTGAAGGTTCCAACTATCCTGGTTTTTAGGACAAACGTATGAAAAGATAGTTTAGAATTTTTCTAAGGGGCTTCTAGGAAGCATGTTAATGGCAGGTTCTTGGCATTTCAACACACAGTGTGTCTTTTTTTCTACTCCTCCTCAATTTATAAGAGGAAACATCATAAGGAACCTTCAACCCTCTCAGTTTGTATATTTTTGTGTTCCCACATACATTCAAAGTTGTTGTGTGGGATCTGTGATATAAATTAGACAAGCCTCTTTCATTCTGTTTTTATACTTGTGTCTTCTTTAAACACGACCTGTGTTTACATTTCCTGAACAGATCTGGTGATGAGTGATATTTGCTTCCCTGAAGAGACTTCAAGTAAAGTGCTTTTTTATTTTCATTTTCAAGCTCTCTTCTAATATTTCATTTCTTTTACTGACAAACAGAATCAAAGGTCACCATATTTTGAATACCAGCAATGAAAGCTCTCATATTTTCCTTGAACAGTAAAATAATTTCAGCATGTTTTTCTCTTTGAGATAAAAATATCCTGCCAATATTTTCAAAGACTGTTATTTTATTTCTCTATTTTTCAAACCTCAAATGTTTTGTTTAAAAAAATACTTTTCCACTGAGAAAATGAGATGTTACTTTAGAAAAGAGAATAATTTGGTTTCATTAATGGTCTTACTAAGTTCTGTTTAATATTAGTGAGATTGAAATCATATAATATATGGCCCTTAATCTTATTAAGCCCCACTCTCAGGAAAAAAGTGCACAACCAAACCCCAGCCCTTTGGTTCATAAATATTTCTATGTTACTTTTCACCTAAACCAAACAAAAATACTAGAACTGGTTGGAGATGAGAAACTGACACACAAGAATCCCATCCCATCCTTGAAACATTTATTCCTTTGGGTTAGGACACAATGCACCAAGGATCAGTATTTCACTTTCTGGAGAAATGATGTTGATGACAATGAATACATTATGTTTGTGGCTGGAGTTTTAAATACCAAAAAGATTACTTACAAATGGTATCTACAAAGTGCACTGTTCTACTCACAGTTTATGAGACACTCCTCAGTGAACAACAGTGTTGTGTGGTGACTTATGCATCTGATGTTAGAATTAGCTTTCCCTTAGCTGGAAAAAAGCAGTCAGCACTTCAGCTTTCTTAGTAGATATTAGAATATTTTACATGTTAACTTTTACAACAGTTTCTTATCAAAGGTTTTCCTTTCTGAAGATAAGAGATCATTACTTGAAAAGAAATGTGTCAGAGATAAGATGATTTCCAACATAAGCATTTGTAATGATTTTCCTTCATTTTATATACCTCTTCACTTCCATCTTCACCACCACAAAAACATATAGCTAAAGTCATCAGTATAAAGCCACTGAATAGAAAGGTTAAATTAATAATTGATGTATTAGAAACATTTTGAAAGAATTACTAACTCCACAGGTTGTGCTTGTGATACAAGAAATTGCTATATACCTCTTGAGAGTTCTGGAAGGAAACCCTAAAAATGGCTGTATACACAAACTACTCTCTCAGCATCATGTCACAGCAGAAGTAAGGATACTGCAGGACATGCAAATACAGTGTAATTCTGCTGGATGACAAACTTTATAGTTCTTGCATACAGATATCTTTCTAAGTCCCCTTCAGCTAAAATAAAAACATACTAATTGTGATTACTAGGATAAATGTTGATGAACTTTGCTTGAGAGAGGGTCCAGTTAGTTTCTGCAAAGGTCTATTACTCTTTAATCTCTCTTCTGATCCAGAAGTAGTAGCATAAAGGATATGCTGCTGGTTAATGATAAGAGATAATATCTTAGGAAGGACATTTACTTTAAAGCTTATAACACTAAGTAACAGTAAGCAATAAAACTTTAACTCTGCTTTTTCAAGCTCAGCTGAAGACAGATTATGGGCTCAGTTTATAAACATTAACCAAATAAAAGGAAAGCTAAAATGTCACTGACACATACTGCTGTTTAAGCAGTTCATATTTATCATTTTTTTCCAAGGGAACCTGTGCTGTTTGGTAAATTTTAATAACTGTTTCATATGACAGTCTACATGTATAAAAAAATCATTAATTTGATTTCATTCCATAAGATAGTACAAACTAGAGAGACTATTCAAAACTGAGGGGCAAGTTAGATAACTATGTAAGATTTCTGAGAACATGCTTTTAACAAAAAACCTAGAGATCAAAATGAAATAGCTTTTCATTAATACTATATCTGCCAAATGAAATTTACATGACAGGAAAATGTTCTCTATGAGATTCTTTTACATACTTTCATATTGTCATTGGGCATAGATTATGCTTCAAAATCAATAGCGTAGTTATAGATACCCAGTCCTTTAATAGCACAGCTGTCTGGGCTTAGTCAGAACTATGACTTGGGAATAGCAATACAGCAGAAAAGTGCAGGTTCATTAAAGATCCTTCAGTTCATTAGCTAATATTTGTTCATACAGATTTAATGACATCTTAAAAAATTTAATCTATGATAGTAATTAAACAGCTTAGATGCTGGATGTGTATTGCAATTATTGCCTATGCCTACTGTGTCTTCCAATCAGTGTTTTATCACAGAAGATAGTTACTTCTCACTTTGTCTCTTTTATTTGAAATGATTATAAAGAAAAAAAAACAAATTAAGAACTTAGAAGAATATGCAGATGTTACTTCTGGGAAGATATCTGTGAAATGGAGGTAGAATAATATGAGAATTTGGGGGATTAGGTCATATTTGGTTTTGCTTTTGAGAAACATTGTAATATTTGAAGAACTAGTTAGTGCATAATTTCAATAACAGTTGGCACCCTAATTAATCTTTGCTATCTCATTGTTAAAAAAACCCCAACAAAATAACAAAAAGAACCACTGATTTTTTTCAGGTATGTGAAATAATTGTTAACTTACATCACCTTTTGCTGCTAGTGTACATCTGTTGGACATGTAGGTTGTCTGCTCAGTGACCTGCACAAACCCACTTGTTTCATGAAATAGGATTTTAAAAGAAGACTATGGTGAGCAATAAGAGCATGACTACTGAAAGCCTTACAAAAAGTCACCAACTTTCAACAGATGAAATTTCCAAATTCTCACATATTTTAGGGGAATGAAAGTTGCCTATAAGCCATTTAACATCTTCAAATCTTTACATCCGAGTTCCATGAGAGAAACTTGTAGTTTTCTACAGCTGGTGATGCAACTGTAGAGGTAATAATACTAGAAATGTTAATGTTCTGTGTCAAACAGTCATTTCCTGGAACAGCATAATGTGTGTTAGTGGGTGATTTTTCTTCATTTCTCCTTAAGGAATAAAACAAACAACATATATCCCTGACTATGAAGGTCATAAAGCCTCCAAGTTCCACACCATATCTTAGAAATAGAGATGTATTTCAGGCTAGACTTTAAGCTCACATGAAATAGTGAATCCACACATTTCCATTTGCTATGTTTACTTGCTATGTTTACTTACCTGAGCTGAAAAATGAATTGAGTTTAAACAGCTAGAAAAACAAATAATTCTTCTCCCACTTGCATCATATTTAACAGTCAGCAATGCTGGACTGTATCAAACACAGCACCACCTGTAAACGCTAAATAATTAAGTGATCTGGACAAGAATCCAAGGCTATGAGCTCAGAACTTCTGTAAATTTACTTTGGAGAGACATCAGACATGAAGAATTCTAGCCATTGCAAACAAGGAAGAAAGAAGAAAATATTGATTGTGGCAAATGGTGAACTTAGAAAATTGCTGGAGATATTTGCTGAAAGCAGGAGGTGTGTATTTACCAGAGCTCTATAGTGTTCCTCTTCTGTCTGGTCTAATAGACAAGATAGCTGCAACTGCAACAACTGTAGAACAGTTTCTGTTTTGAATGATTTATTTTTGGAGATTTACAGGGATTCTTTGGTGTGTTCTTTGCCAAACAAATTGTCTCAATAAAAAAAATTGAACTTCACTGAAGTACTCAGCAATTTTTCTGTGCCTGCAATAGCATTGAAGCATTGGATACAATATTAACCTTAAATAATGTGCATTCAAAAATTACCAGATCAAAAGAGATTTTCATAAAGCCAAAGTAAAACATTTTGGAACATTTTATTTTATTTTAATAGTGAATGTTTAATGATATAATGTAATAATATAACAATATTTAATATTACAAAATCTTAGTATTATAAAATTTTAATATAATAACGTTTTAATACATATATTTTACATTGTTGCACTCTCAGAATATTAGTGTCTCTTGGCCCTTATGAGAACTTCTCAGAGGTTCCTCACATTCTTTACAACATGTGTAAATATTAGGTGACTGGCTAAAAGCTATGGAGTCAATTTTGAGAACAAGATACCTAGAAATATTCCACTCTATGCATGTAATGTAAAGACAGAAATTTCCCCTTCATTATGCCATTATATTTATGTAATTTTACTTGTATTGGTGAAAATCCATTCTTATAAAGTGGTCTCAGCATAATGGCCTGCTCTACTCTAAATATCTTTTTGGGTGATATGAAAACAAGAATAACTTTTTCATTTTACCAATGTTTATAGCATTATATTTTAGTGTACATCCTTTATGAATATAAAGAACAGAGAGTAACAAACTCTCAGTGCTCAATTCTTAAATACCTTTTCAGCCTCAGGAGAAAATGTGCATCATTCTGTCAACAACAATACTGAAAACCTAATCCATTTAGCAAACAACAACAACAAAAAATCTTTCAGAAAAAAAAATGAAGTAGATTTGCCACTGGTGTTTTATTTCTTTTCATATATCTAGATAAGATAATTAAATTTAATTTCTGTTTTTCCAAACAGTTAAAGTGTTAGCATGGCAGATCACACCCTGAGGATCAATCAGACCGTTTATATAAGATGATTAATTTAAAGTGGAAAGTTCTCTGCATGTGCAGGAAATCCTGTCAATCATAGTACTTAGAATGAAAAAGGGTTATAATAATACTTTCTCATTTTCTTTGATCCTTTCTTTTCCAATTTTAATTGCAAACTCCCAGGGGCTTTTTCTTACTCTCTCTTTGTGAAGCAGTTAGTACAACTGTGCCTGTCTTCCATTTGATCTAAACATTGCCATGATGAAAATAATTATGAATATAATATAAAAAAAGAGATATGTCACAATATTAATGCACCTTATTTAGTGGTCTCTGCTGTTGTTTTTAGTGACACTGCTTTGGAATCTGTGCTTCCTTCTCCTTGCTAGCCTTTGTTATCTCTTAGCTCCTCATCAGCTTTCTCCCTCACTTGGAGCACTAATGTGATATTCCTTCAGATTTAAATGTCAGACATTTTACAGAGCAAAGAGCTTCGTAAGGAAGCTTGTTCTCTGCTCTCATGGAGATGTCTATCTCACAGGTTTCTTCACCTTGTGTTGTCTGAAACAAAGGCCTTGTTTCATTGTTCTGTTTGCTTGCTTATGTCAAAACATAAGCTGAAGTAGCTGTGAAATTTTGTCAACTAACAGATGTTAATTGGAAATGCTCAGCTCAGCTATATCAGTGCTGCAAGAAAATAACACAAAGTCAAAGCACTTAGCATAAAGACAGTGTTCAAGTCATGAGACTTTACTCAAACAAGGAAGGTATCTGCAGCAGCATCTCAACTTGAGGTTGATGCCTCAGCATTTCATTTTCTACCCTAAGTCTGGTATTTCACTTAAACAGAGGTAGAGGGAAATATTCCTTCATACCAGTCTTGACCAGAAGGCAGAAGTGCTCCTGACTCTAGTCAAATTTAACAACAGTATAATAGAAGGATCAAGGATCAAGTTTAGGGTAAATGTGTTGAACATGGCAGCACTCCTCAGGTTTTACTATTCTTGAAATATGCAATGAGAAAGTAAAAGGCTGCTTTTCACCTTTATGGTATCTACAGTCAGTGAGTACTGTGATCACCTGCTTTTTTCTAAAGGCTTAGAGAACACTGGAAGGGGGAGGACAAACACTTCCAATCCTATAAAATGGAAGTAGAAAGGGAAAAGAATCAAAATCCAGAGCAATCTTCTCTGGAAAAAGAAAGGAAAGGAAATTAGTAGCAAAAGGTTTTCTGCAGGAAATGTTCTTGCAGCATTGTAACAACAACATGGGAAATCCCAATGGAAGTCCTTAGGGAAGGTGTGAGTTCACACAATGGATTTTGCTTATATCTACTCACACCATCATCCCATTAGGACTGACTAGTATTCCCCTACAATGGAAGAAGGCTCAGAGGCAATGGACAAGGTGGATGTGTCCATGAATCTCAGCAAATAATGTAGGATGTGACTGACCATGGCTGCTGCAAAGAAACTGGCTCTATCTCCACAAAAAAGGGACCTGAGAACAACCTTTGTTTGACTAGGTAAATTATATTGGTTAGGTGGATCAGCTGACTTCATCACAGTTGAGTGGGTCAATTGATATTGTAAATGTTTTAGTGAGCTCATTAAAAGAGTGTGAATGTCTCCCTGAGTTAGCCACAGCAGGATGGAGGGAGTGTATATATGGGTCAGCTCAACACAGAGTATATGAACTAAAAAACTAGCAAAATAATTTTGAAACAAAAACCAAAACAATGGGCTTGAGCTGACTTTAACACATGTATCAGTCATGTATTCTTTGCAAGCAAATGAGGATGCTCAGTGTCATGATGACAAACATTATAGAGACTGGTAATGGAGATCAGACTGGTACTGTGATTGAACTCTTCATTGCAATTGCTGTTTAGTTAAGTGTAACTTAAATTTATATTGTATTTTCAGTATAGTTTGTACCATTCTGCTAAATCAGAAATCCTCTGTAACAGTAAATATCTTCAGATAAGTAGATTTCATTAAATATTACACCCTGCACACATGGAATATCTAAAATAACCTGGTCAGAGAGTATTGTATCTCACATCCACATACTGACAAACAAGAAGATAGATGTGCTATGGTAGTTTGACCAGTCATCAAATACCAAATTCTTGTGTCTGTCCAGGATCTCTTGTGATGATGTTGAGAGCAAGAGAACAGTAACAATGAAGATATAATGTGCTCTTGCTAGCTTGCTAACCTCAAAACAACCTGACATTGTATATACCACAGAAGTCATTTGTCATGGATTTTAAAGATGATCAGAAACACTGCTGTAATCAGACATGAACAGGATATGTAAAAATAAAACTAAATAAATGAATGTGGTGTTCATTGTATTTTATCACCAGCTTTACATTTATTTCAATAAAGTTAGGCTGAATATACTGAATTTCAGCTGCTCTTACAAGATACATAATCAGCTTTCTTTTCTTGTGCATAACATAGAAGATGCTACATGAAAAGTTCAATAGACAGTTCCAATAGCTTAGAAACATATGTGCTACCTAAAATGTACTTACACTTTGCTGGTTTTGACAGTGCCAAATTTCCTTCGTGCAAAGGCCTTTACGGATGTATTTGGAAGTAACAAGTATTTTGAGAAGTGGAGAAGATGGGACACAAAACCTTTCATTACCCCTCATGTATTCTTTTGTTGAAATCATTTTATTGTTTTTCACCACTTGCTTTAGGAAAAGCTGAAAATAGGAGGAATCTGTAGAAAAATCAGAACCTGTAATGGAAAAGATACTACTTATTACTCTGCTTCTCAGCCTAAGGTTTGTATTTCCTACAGTCTTTGTTCTCTACCTATAGACCAACATAGTTTGTTTATTCAACAAACAAATAAAACTTTGATACATTCCTGCTTTTTTTTAGCTAGAGTTCACTAATGCAAACTCTTTTAAAGTAGTTCTTTGAGAATTTTTATGTCTAGCCTATTTGGCTTCATGTATATGACCATTTACAAATTAGTTATCTGATTTTCTGATATCTAGCTACTAATGGAAACATTACATGTAACCAAAATTTCTTGGATTAGACTTTTGCAAAGAAAGACAACTTCTGCATACACACACCTGAGATCTATCATGTGTCTTATTTATTAGACCTCCTGATACAACATGAATAAATAAAGAAGATTATAGATTCACAATCCCTCTTCACATCAACAATGCACAAAGTAAAGTAATAATTCCATAGTATTTTTATGCATTGATGAAGTAACTCTTATTTCTGATGAATATTTCAGTAAAATAGAAACATTTTCCTTCTATTCTTTTAAAAATAATGTATAAAAACAGTGCTAACAAAGGCAGGCATTTGCCATGCCATTTCAGCATTCAGCTGTTATTTTCTTTTCTAACTCCTGGGTGATTTTGGCTTTGGAACTGATCCCATGCTTGTTGAAATCAATAGGAGCCTTTTTGTTGACTTCAATAGAACAGAAGTAGGCTTGTGGTAGGCAGGGTGGCTTGAGTACTTCAGAAAAATAGCTTTGTATATTCCCAGAAGAATAAACTCTACTCTAGAATGGAGCTTCAGTGCCCAGTGACTAAAGTATTTTATTAAAAATAAAATACAAAAATAAAAATAAAATGTGGGTTTTTTTTTTCAAAAACAATTCAGCTATAACAATAGCCAAGACTATATTTGGTTTTCCCAAGTGTATGCAAGGAATCTGTTTATAATTACCATGTTTGATTTTGTTTTCTTTGCTCAGTGTTTGCTCACTTGGCAAGACCTCAAGGATATGTTTAGTTTTCCATTAAAATCCCCAAAGGCCACACTTTTTCATTTGTCAGAGCATGACAATTACTTCACTACCTCTGCTACCTCCTATGTGTAATTTGCTGACCTCACTCTCTGTAGATGTCTCCTCTCTAACCCTCACACAATCCTGAATCTTTCACCTAATTAGACTAGGCTGAAGGGGCACTGCTAGCCAATGGGAGGATTACACAGGCTAAATACAATGTTCAATGTGAAATTAATTGCCATAATAACATAATTGCCACAAAATCCCTATCATTGGGAATTAGCATCAGGATTGTTCTATGTTGTTCTGGCAGCTGAAGCAAACTGAATATGAAATGTTGGTCTTTATTTTCACTGTCCTGGTTATTCTTCTTGATCTGAGAGTGTAATGTTGCCAACATGGTAAGTGGAACCTGAACAGCCAACTCAATTTAATATTCTCAACTTTGTGGCAAATTGGATCAAAATGTGTCTTACTTACATGCTCAAGACTCTCAGTACTCTGGATTTGGTTTCCTACTTCAGAATTATTTCTATGTGAAAAAATCCATGAAAAATATGTTAATGTAATCCTGGTAGCACTGTACCCAACAATAGTTTATTCCAAGTGACTGCTCTAAGACTCTAAGATCCCACATGTTGTCTTAATTCTTATTTGTTTTTGTCAATGACTCTTAATTCTTTCTGCATATCATCACAGCTTCAGGGGAAAAACTTCTAAGAAAATAAACTATAGTTTCATGCTTAAGGCACCCACTTTAGAGACTGCATCTTTAAATTCCTCTAGTCTGGGAAAAGGCTTCCAGTGCTTGAGTTGTTGCTTCTTGTTGTTTTTAAGTGACAGACACCAATTCTTTATCTATAGAAAGACAAAGTCCTGTTTTTTCATTTGCTAGGATAAATAAGTTTAATATTGAGAAAAGATTGAGGGATGCATACCCCAAAGAGAAGAGGGCACCAGTCACTTCACCCTCAGGGAGGGTTTCCTCCTGGCCTGCTGCATTCCCATTTTGGGAAGCTCAATTCTTCTTGGGACTTACCAGTGGATTCTTGGGACAACAGGTTTTTCTTTTTCATGTTTGGCATTGAGATCCAGATTTTGATAGCACTGAGGTTTTGTCATTGTTTTAAATGTCCTGTAGCCTGGAAAGATTTTAAAAATGAAATTTAAATGAACACAGTCTGTGACTAATGGCAAAACTACTTTGCTAATAATGCAATTAGAGTTATAAAATATTTACATGTCAAAGGCAGCAACCTCCCAAAAGCTAAAGTTTGGGGAAACCATCTAGCATAAACAGCACACAGAGAGGCTGGAAAATTCCAGTTCTCCTAATGAATGTAATTATCAAAGAAGCACTTATGCAGCATATTGCTGCTTGGGATAAAGCTTTCCTGTTTCTAATGGATTTGCAATTATCTGTAGAACAAGCCTGGGCACTGAGGAGTGTTCATTGCAATCTTGATTACATTTATTTTAATATTTAATAAATACTGTAGCATTAGAAAGCTTCTTGGCAGGATGTAAGCTTTGGAGTCTTCCTTTGTCCTAATAAATACTTCAGCTGGACAAAGTGGAAAAGCTTTAAAGAAAGAAGACAAAATGATTAGTAGAAGTAATACTGATTTCTAAAGCAGAGACAAAGAAAAGTAAACCTGTTTTCAGGCCTGCAAGTCCCTCTTCAGGTAAGAAATAGAACTGATTTATTAATTCTTATTTAAATAGGAAGGAAAATGGGATGGTTCCTACAGCACTCACTAAGACTGAATCCATGTATCTTGTATCCATGCTGAGCACTGAAGGTATAGATCAGGTACTTACTTTTGGGAAAGGTAAGAATTTATTGTTTTCAAAACATTAGGTTTTCAGCCTGACACAAAATGGAGGAAATGCTGATATCAGAAATATTTTTCCAAAGAGGAAATATTTTTCCTGTCCAACTTTCCTTCTAAGATCAAACACTAACTCACATAATTCTGTGAATCCCAAATTCTTCTTAACTGTAGCCAAGTATCCAGTCAGGAAATGGCAGTGAATATATCAAAGGCTCCAGTAAAGCAATATGTCCAACAACTTGGGAGGGAGCAGACCCATTTATTTAAACCAACTAGGTTTCAAAATTAAAGATGTGTGATGTTAATGAATTATTTATGGTGATTTTCATTTTCTAAATGATTTTTTAACCCTGTATTTATTACTTGTAAGGCACCTCAGTTTGCTCATTTCTAAAAATGATTAAAATACTCATATTAAGAGCCTTATGTTTAAGTTGTTTATAAAAATAATTCTAATGAGTTGCTGTTAATTGCATAGCTACAAAATGTTAAGCAAATATATTGTTGGAGGAAATTTTCTACCTCATCATGTATTTTACTTTCCCTTGAAGGAAGATATGAACTTAAAAAAGAAAAGAAAAATACTTTGTAATGTTTATTTCAGGAGCTCATTTATGCTTCCTACTGAGAAAATGACATTGCCATAGTCCTTCATCTATGGTTTATGAAACTTAAAAACACCTTAAAACTTCAATTGGCTGAGGTTAAATGTTTTTCACCCAAGTTCTTAGGGATATGTTGGTACTTTATTCTTTGTTCTTAGAAGAAGAAATCAGTATAAATTTTGTTGAATAATTTGTATTGTTAATTTCTCTTTTGGGAGGATTAATTAGAAGGGACAGGGTTATGCAGGTTGTTGAGTGATGTATTCCTTGAAAAGCATAACATCTTCACCCACTGTTGACATGTAAATTGAGGCCAAACATCAACAAGAACATCAAGATCCTCTGCTCCTGACAGGAATCATAGAACTGTCAGATTTGGAAGGGACCTTAAAGATCATCAGGTTCCAACCCCCCTGCCTGGCAGGGACACCAGCCACTAGATCAGGTTGCCCAGGGCCTCATCCAGCCTTGTCTTAAAAGGTTCCAGGCATGAGGCTTCCACAACCTCTCTGGGCAACCTGTTCCACTGCCTAACCACCCTAACAGTAAAGAACTTCTTCCTAGTGTCCAACCTAAATCTACCCTCCTCTAGTTTATATCCATTCCCCCTAGTCCTATCACTATCTGACATCCTAAAAAGTCCCTCAGCATGAATGAATGTGTTGTATTGTTGTTGGAGGTTATGTTTAATAGTAGTTAAATGCCCCTATATTCTGGCATGAAGTTTTTGAAGTTTTCATAATTTTGTAATAAATATCCTTAAGGTGGTCTGTCATTTAGATGGGGG
Source organism: Galbula dea (assembly GCA_013399015.1). Classification (NCBI taxonomy): domain Eukaryota; kingdom Metazoa; phylum Chordata; class Aves; order Piciformes; family Galbulidae; genus Galbula; species Galbula dea. The sequence goes on along the minus strand of VWZX01001852.1, from coordinate 573,308 downwards.
CTTTGTTTGAATGTTTTCTCTTTTTCTTTATCTGTTTGGCATGTTATGTGCCTCAATCTCCTTCTACAGTCCTTGGTGTACTCTTGTATTTATTTTAGTTTTGAGACTATTATTCATAGTATATGGAGCCTTCTGCAGAACTGTGCTCTGTTGGACATGGGCTGATGCAAGTGGGTCAGACAGAGGAACAGTTTCACAGGCAAATAGAGGCATAGCCAGAGGGGACACACACCAACAACTTCAAATTTGCAAAGCCACATGGGAGCTGTCAGAGCAGGAGTTAACTTAAGGTAATGTTGTGATTATCTAAGGCTGAGGACTGCTAAATAGAGACTATAACAATCATCGGTCACAAGATCTTTAGTGGAGAAATGATAAATTGTCTCTTTTTCATCCTTAAGGGTCACAGATGACTTTCTGGTCAGCTAGCAGAACAGCCTGCTTTGTAGATAAAATGTGGTCCTACTTTTTGGCTCCTAGCACAAACTGAAGTAACAGGCAAAAATTGAAGAGTGTTTGCAAGGATTCTTTTTATAATTTTGCTATAAAGCATTAAGTTCACTCTCCTGCCTCAAGCAGAACACCTGTCAGTAGGAACGAGTGCTTTGAGGACATAATGGTGTTCAAAAGGGCAGGTCAAATCCTCCTAGTGTCAGGGGCTAAAATGACACTGCAGAGTTGTTAAGAGGACTTATTTACTAGTAATTCTAGGTCTAATAAGGTCTGATCCCAGCAGTACTTACAGAAATATGACTTCTGGGTTTCATATAACAAAGTATTGGGATTTGGGCCAAAGTTTACTACTACAGAAATACCAATAACAACATCCTTTTGGAATTTTTTTTTTCATGAAGAGTTAGAAAACCTTAAGAAGTTGAGCACTACACAACTTTGTACTGCATGAGCATGTGATGAGGCTTATGTCTTCTAATGTGATCTGAAAAAAAGAATAACTTAGGAAAAAACCCCACATTTTGGAAACACTGAAATTACTAAAGCCACATTTATGACAGCATTTTTTACACTGCAGTCCCCCTCCCCTAGATTCACAGACTATTTCAGGTAGGAAGAGACCTCCATAGGTCATCTAGGTCTGTCTTACACTGCTAAGTTTCTTCCTGAGTGCCCTAAACACAAGTGTGGTATCTTGCCCTCAAAATTCATTTTCTCCAGTTCCTTAATTGTACTAAAATCTTCTCTTCATGCCTTCTAGCACTGCACTACTGATGAGACAGACTTTCATCCCACAGCCTTGTCTTGTTCTCTCCATGCAATTTAACAATTCCACTGTTATTTCCTCTGCCTGAGGCTGGCCTGCTGGCTGCTAGCTGCTGCATTTGCTGGTCAGATTTATGTACAGCTGATGAGCCTTGTATGTCTGGATCAGGGCTTTTTGCTTCCTTCACTGGCTTTGCTAAATACCTGTCTGCCAGTTGTAAAATCTTTTAAGCTCTTTGATCTCCATCCTTTTGATAAACTCAGTTGAAATAGTCTGGAGCTTTAAGATTTATTTAGGTATGAGAGACAGCTGGATTGACAACCAGACAGCTAATATTTGTTTCATTAAGAAATCAAACTGAAGACAATCATATTTGTTTAATTATTGCACATACATAGAAGAATCTAAACATAGTTTTTTGTTTGCTTCCTAAGTTTTTGCACTATTTTGTATTTTCCACTGATTTACATCTTTGTTTTCAAAAACTAATGTGTCTGGATGTGTATACATATATATGTATATAAATATTGTTTGTGGTTGCTTGGTTACTGATATCTAATAGAGCTATGTTAGCTCAGTTCTGATTAAATCACTTATGCAGCAAATTCTTAATCTTATATATTTCTGAGCACAGGGAACTCAAGGGAAGGTCAATGTAGCCAAGAAACCTGAGTGAATCTAAAGCCAGATTCAGAGGTGATTAGCAACTTTAAACCACCTCTGGGTTCAGTACTTGAAGTAATCGTGTTAGAGATTTTATTCCCTAGGAATTTCTATTCTGCTGCTGAGCTTGAGAAAGGGAGTAATGCAATAAATCATTTGTAGAATCATTTTATAAGCTGGCTCAGTCTCTACTTTTTGAAGTAATCTTCCCCTTTTTCTTCAATGTTCATCTGGTAAATAAATTCCTTCAAATGTGCATTTACATGCTTATTTTTATTATTTTTCTTTTAAGATTAATTTGAGATTTGTCTTTTTAGTAGAATATACTTAGCCAGGAGTTCAGCTTGTGTTAGAGTAAGACAATCTTGTTGCAAGACAAGTAGGAACATCAGAGGTTGAATACACACATTGTAGCTATTTTCTTATACTCCTGCAGGCAACTCATTTGATTAAAGAAAAAACACCAGAAAGTACAAATTAAACTTTTTGAACATGAATGCTTAAGAATAAAGTAAGTACACTTGTGTAATAAGATCTTGATTATTATTAGTAGTAATACAATTGGAAGCAAGAAGATAAAAGTTTTATGAATAAATCTTCTTCATGCTCTCATTTCCCACCTGTGGATAAGTGAAGTTGTGTCATGTTTTTGTCCAAGATTATTTCCAATATGTAGACTTTCAACTACAGAAGAGATCTGTGCTTTCTGAACAGTATGAACATAGAGTGAAACTCTCACAAATGTTAAAGGAATAACAACTGCAAGGTGTTGAATTTCAGTCTGAAGTTTAACTTAGCTCTTTCCAAATACAAAGGGCAGAAGGATGTTGGGAAAGGAGTAGTTTGTATGACAAGGAGAGGAAAGAAAAAAAGACACCTTTAAGGGTTTATCCTCTGCCTTCACAAAGGTGAAGTAGCTTTGGAGAAAGGAAAGTCCATGATATACTGGTATGTTAGCCTGGGGCAGGGTTAAAAAGCTCCCTCATTATCCTGACTCACAGCCCCACCTCTCCTCCACTGAATTTGTGGTACAGTAAAAATTCAGACTTCCCTATGTTTCTAAGCCTGGAAAAGGTAGTCAAATTTTTTCCTTGCCAAGCCAGAATCTCTTGAGTCATGTTACCAATGGATGAATTGTCACTGGAATTACAAAGGATTTTGTGTTTTCTTATTCTTATTTCTGTAATAGCCATTTTCTGATGATAAACTTCTATCATATTTGGAATTTCCTGATAAAATAGCATTCAGAAATATGTGAAAATTTTACCTGTGAAGAATGTTTCATGAAGGAACCAAGGATGTATGAACACAATTTCATGGCTGCTTTAGTCTTTGGGATTATTTAAACATATTTTCAGCTCTGTGCCCAGACTAAGCACTTGCCAAATAAGTATTTCCCAATACACTAGCTGCCACCTTGATATCACTCTTCCTTTGTAGATGTATACAAAGAAGGTCAGTATCACTGATCTCTTCTTTTAACTATGGGAATATACCTAAACTGTTCACTGCTGTAATATGAGCTGTCTGGATGAAAACCTATTCCTGACTTAAGCACAGTTCCTTAGCCATAAGCTCCCACTGGTCAGGATGGAGAACAGTTTTAAACTTTGTGGTTCAGGCTCTTAAGGAGCAGGATAACTAATAAGATTTTAGCAGGAATTCCCTTCTGTAAATTGCCTTCTGCATTTTCTCCTGTACTTACAGTTCAATTTGAGTTTTGTTGCTGTTGGACTGAACTCCATATCAGTCTGGAGAGGATTCAGGTTTCAAACTCATAGATCATTCTGACTGATGATCTTAAATGTAATAAAGGTCAATCATCTGAATTGGATAATGGTTCTTCTTAGTTTCTTAGTATGTAAATCTGTTCAAAGGCTTTTTATAAAATGATTTACATTCCCTTATTGCATAAAGATAACTGACAGATATGGAATGTGGAAATTACTCTTTTCAGTGTTAGAAAATTTATGTTACATTAGCCTTACTAAAAATATTAATTTTGAAGTGTTTACATACCCATTTGACTAGAAAAATTATTACAGTTAATGTTAGATTAGTTGAATTCTGGTCAAACACTCTACAGAAATACAGAAAATTTAAAGTTTTCTGTAAAACCTGGATTTTAGGGAACAGATGTATGAAGTGTATTAATTTTGTTGTTGCAATTCAATTGTTTGCTTTGTAGAAGCATTGTGGAATTGTAAATATACAAAATTCAACACTGACAATTGATTTTGGCTCATTTCCTTTGGAGTATGGAGGGAAAAGAAAGAAAAGTGGAAGGATATGAAATTTAAATTCACATAGCAGGATGATATTTAGATATTGTTCATAAAACATCTGATTCTAATAAATACTTTTGTTCAACATAAATTCATCTGCAGAAGAATGAAGGCTAATGCTTTTGATGCCCACCAATATGTTACTAGGCCTGTAGAAAAATCCACACACCTGACTTGATTGTTTTACTTACTCTCAGTATTATAAAGATACTTCTGTCTCCATCAGGGAAAACTGAAGTTGTCAAATACTATAGCTGATGTTCTGATACACTCCTGAACTAAGCTGCAAGTATTATTTATATTTATTATTATAAATATTATTGTAAATATTTGGTGTATGTGTGTCTGTGCACAGAAGGGAATAAGCTACTTCCAGTCCTATCTGACTTGCCCTGGCTTTTTCTTGGGAGCTGCAGGAAGCATGGAGGGCAGTGGTGAGAATCTACACAGGCAGGCACCATCACTGTTGCTGCATGTTGTGGTTGCAGTGCTCACACAGAGCAGGCTCTATCCAGTGGTCTAGTACTGTGATCAGTGACTGGTACTTCCATTCCTGAGAAATGACAGTTAAATAAGAGGATTTGGCTACCTAAGCCTGAAATTTTCCAACAGCAAGGTGATGCAGTTGTGGTACAAGCTGCTCTGTGCTGGCTGTACATAGCTGCTTGTTTTTTAGGGGTTTGTGCATAGATAGGGCATGGCAGTGACAGCATGATGTTACTGACATCTCACAAAGTGTTAGTTATTGTTACTCTGGAAGCCTGGAAGCTCCTAACTCTCTTGCCAGTGGAGAGGGAGTGCAGGACTTGAGCTGCTTGCAGTATATGCTGGAGAAAAAATGGCAGAGTGGAGTTCCCCCTTGGTTTAGGTTTGGGATGGTGAAGACAAAACTAGAGCTGGATACTGTGTGATGGAAGGATGGTTTTAGTTTGATTGTTCAGTGCAGAGATAAGCAGAAGTGGGAAATGGTAGATGATCTTGTTTGGGGCTTCCATGTGGAAAGAATGGAGCAATGCCATTCTTGCTCGGTGCTGAACAGCCATGTGGGCTAGCCCATTGCCTGTTCTTCTGACTGGGCACTTAACTGCTGCTGTTGTGTTGGTAAACTATATTATGGATGCCCTCCCCTGGACACATGTTCAGCCTGCCCCACGGTTAGACCTACAAGCAAGAAATTTAGCTAACGAACTGGAGGGAAAGAAATCTCCTGGATTTTAAAGTTCTTGGCTTTGACTTCCCTTAAAGAACTGTGACTTAACAAAACCTGTTTTGGACTCTTATTACAGATAAACAACTTGCATGAGAGATGCATCTACAATTACCATGTTTTTGTAAGCAATAAAATCAGGAGGAATAATTTTTCTTAAAATATTTTAGCATAAAACAGGTTTTATGGGTTTTTTTATTTTATTTTTTGTGGAGAGCTATCCTGCTAAACTATTTGTGTTAGAGTTTAGTTTTTGTCACTCTATGTCTCACAGAAGTGACTTCCTCCATTATCCCACTAATTGACGTAAAACTTTGCCATTCTTGCATCAGAAATAATGAACAGGGTTAATCCATGCAGCTCATCAACCTGTCTGTGTTCTCAGATGTGTTTAGCATTTGAGGGTTAGTTTTTCCCCACCTAATAGCTTGTAGTGCTATATATTAATTTCCTTCTGTGTCAAGAAATTTATCCTGAACACCTTTGCTGACCAGTCTTTTCTTAGCTTTGGTTCATGCCCTTTGTTTTTCAGCTCATTACTCTGTCAAATAACTTCGGGGCATCTACCATCTCTATGACTTTCAAAATTGTGTCTGTTAATCATTGTATTCTGCTAATCACTTCTAGCCTAATTAGGATATAGCTTACCTAACCTCCTTTCAGAACTTTTGCCCCATGTTACTACCTCAATTACTCACTGTCTCCATGTTTGCTCTCACCATCTGCTTTGTCAGGTTGTGTCAGGTATTCTGACTAATCACCTGCTGCGAGGTCCACATAGCCCTCATTAAAAACAAGCTCTGGGACCAAATATCACAAATCTGTGGCCAAAACCTATGTCCTCTCATGAGTTCAATGTAGACAGCAGATGACATACTTATGTTAATGATCCACTTCTCATCCCATCTCTATGTTCCTACTAAATTGGTGCCAGTGCTTCCTAATAACCTTTTAAGTGCAGGAGGGATCAAATATAGAATCATGGAATGGTTTGTGTTGTTCTTTTATTATGGAAATTCATACCACGCTGCTCAGGATTTTGTAGGATCTTACCATGACATCAGTGGTGGTTCCTGCTGTCCTTCAAGGACAGAGACAAAAATGTGATGAAATCCAACTGAATAAAGCCAAAAGCATATTTTTTACTGTTCAGGTAGTTAACTACCCATCTGAATCACTTTCCTCAATTTCAGTATGTACCCAAGGTTCAGAGATTCTTTAAGGTTTACCAGTAAAAGCAAGTGGCCTTCCTTTATTAGACTATTTCTTGTTATTGTTATTTTTTTCTTATTATAAAGAAGTGTCAGTGAAAAAGCAAATGCAGAAAGTCATCTCCTTATAAATTTAATTTCATGACTTTTCCCAAGCCTTTCATAAAATATGCTTGGTTATGTATGCTAAAATGTACAGGAACACAATAATGGCTTTTATTCTACTTCATTCATTTAAATAAACCATATGTGCATGAATTGTCCTTGTGTCAGTATAAATTACTTTTATAGCTTTATACTTTTTAATTAACCTACAGTATCTCAGTAGAACATACCAGTATAAGTGGAAAGGTTTATACTCAAAGTTTGCTCATAACCAGGATAGTTTATGAACTACACATTAACATTTCCAGAATTATTCTAAGGCTAACCCTCAGAAATCCTCCCCATCAAAACTTCTGTGTTTTCATTTCTTGCAAAATTTTAACATTGTTAATACATGTTGCTATTCCATTAGCACAGATGTGAAGGCAGGAGGGAGGTGGCAGGATATATATCTGCCTATTTTCATATTTCTAGCCATCATGGATAACCTAATAAGTAATGCCAAAAGCACATGTCATATAATGTCAGAACAAGGTTTATAATTGAATTCAGTAATTTATATGGACCTTGACTCTATCATTACAGTACTGATGTGTTACTGCAGAAATTAAGTCACACAGTGTCAGATTGGTGAGTAGCTTCTGCTTAATAGATCTATTTAAATCAGTGTGTTGTCAGAGAAAGTGCTCTTGCATATTGGGGGAGAGAGAAAGTTTTTCTTACCTCAGTTCTTCTAAAATATAATGTATGACTGCATCTATGTGTATAATGAAATTGAAAGCTAGATGTCATTCACCAAAAATACACTTGACCTATCTTTTATGGGCTGAGTTCTTTTATGGGCTCCATTAATCAGGATATCATTGAGGAATTATGAATTCTCTATATGGCATATGCACATGTGTGAGTCAGGCATTCATCAAGGATTTTATAATTGAAGATTAGTATCTGGAAACGGATTATTACTGTATCTTAAGTTTCAAATATTATTTCAAACACCAGATGAATAAGCAACAGGTTGCAAATTAAAAATAAAAAGCAAATGTTTTTTGTGTTGTTTTTTGTGTGTTTGACTTGGTGATGTTCTGCTTTCATAAATCTAAATCTTGTAAATAAAAATTTTTTTTAGGATATATTCTGTCTTCTGATTTCTAACATTAAGCAACTCAAAAACCCTCTAATAATAATTAAAGCTATGTCTTTATTCTACAGATGAGTTAACCTAGTTAGTAGACAACCAAATGAAAATGACAATTCAATTTTTAGGTCATTTCTAAGGAAAAAAATCCATGCTGTTACATACAGTCTGCTCAGACACTCTCTGGACATTGTTTACTAGTTGCACCAAAATATTTGTAGTAAAAAAAGGTAAAAAAATTATCAGTGCTCTACAAGAAACTAACATAGAGATAGGTCTCATCAAGGTGCATTTGGCAAAGTTAATGTATGAATGTTCATGGCTGTTTCTAAGAGTTTGTCATTGAATGAGAGGTTAGAGGGAAACCTATTGGAGAGAAACTAATTTTTTCAGAGTGATTTTCAATGAAAGTCTTCCCTTCATCCCAAGATGTAAGAAATCATTCTCTAACATATCCCACTTTCATGACTTACTGTTCAGATGCTATTGTCATCTCAGGCTGAAGTTGATGTACTAAAGGAGAGCATTTTACATCATCGACGTGAAATATGCTGCAGTGTTTTATGCTTTTATTCCTTTTTTTCTCTTTCTATTTTTTGGGGGATGATATGGAAAATGAATGCTATCAAGCTAGAGGTATTTTTCTTTAGACTTGACAGTTCATAGGTTTATAACTGAAAACATTACTAGATGTTTTCTGCATTAAGCAGCAACATTTCATCGGCACAAGAGAATCATTTATGACTTGGAAAGACAAAGAGTTCTGTGAGCTAAGCCAGCTCTCTCAAAACTGTTCATTTCCTCAAAAGCAAAAGAATACCCTTTCAATAAAGGATGTAGAGAAAAAGGTGGTACAGATCAAACTGTGATTTGTGCAAGGGTGGGGAAAATAGCATAAAGCATTGTTAAACTTACAAAAAATGAATATATGATCTGACAGTCTAATTGGAAGGAGAACTGTGGAAATGAACAGATGGTGCCATTAACTAAATCAGTTATGAGGCCTTACTGATGTAATAAGGATTGTGTTGCCATGAATCATCTCACTAGTACCTACGTCCCACACTTTTGATAGTATGTGTTAATGAGTTGGCAAAAATCTTGCAATTTTTCATTTTTTTACAAGTACAAGTCAAGGAAGAATAAAATTTGATTCAGTTCTGGAGGACTAAAACATAAGCTTTTTTTAATTGCAGGCTTTTTGGAACATTAGGTGTAAATGTACATAATCTATAAGGCAGCCAGCTCCCTTCAGTGAGAGCTCATTCAAAGCCAATGAACAGATGCTAACAATTTCAATGTATGTACTCAAGCCAATACTCAGCTTCTGGTAATATAGGAAAAATAATTCATAAGAATTCACTTTCTGCCATTCTTAACAATATCACTGAGCACAGTGTGTCATAATTTTAGATTAACTAGAAGAATAAGAAAGTACCATAGGTAATACTATAGATATTTGTGAATCTATCAAGAATAGTTCACTTGCAGAAGGAAGAAGGAGAGTACATGTCAGCAGAGAAAAAGGCCATGTTTGGCAAAACAGGTACTTCCTCAGATGGAAACATTAAAATTAACAAACATACCTAAACTCCTAAATGGATGACAATTTGATAGAGTGAGAAGTGTGAAAGTGTTTTAGACTGAGACATTTAGTCCTTGCTTGTTTATAATAAACAAGTACAACAAAGGAAAAGTTTACACAAAGTTGTTGTGCATTTTAAATTCAGAAATTTCCACTGCAACTTTCTTCAGGCATCTAGAAAATATAGACATCAACCAGAACTTCATCATGTAGATTAAGAGGGAATTACTGTTTATTGTAAACACCAAATGGTTGCATTTAGTTTGCAGTAACTACTTGTTCTCTGTTAATATGTCTGCATAATACTGAAATACTGTAAAGAACAACATGTACTGTAGCTTAAAACTGTTCTTTATGTGACCCTTCAAAAATCCATAATGAAATTCAGGACTGTAAGGTGTAAATGTTTGCTCCTTCTAAATCTAGTAAAAAAGTGATGCAACAGAGTGCTTTAAACTGCTTAATAAAAAGAATAACAATAGTGTAATGAATATAATAATAAAATACACCTACCAGCTATGATGCAACAAGGTGTTAACTAGAAATGATGGAGTATTTATACAATGAAAAAAACATTGTTGATTACTACTGTGCTATAGAAGTGCAGCAAGAAATTTTGGCAACAGCAGGAGGGTTTAGTTGTATCATTTCTTGTGTGTCATATACCACCATTAATATGTGGGGTTTCTATTATTCCCCTAATAGAGTGGTGTGGAAGATAAGAAAAAGGCTCCCAAGAGAAGACACAAAGGCAATATTTCTTCTAGGCCTCTAAAACATCATACTACCACCTGCTTTCTTGCACGTTCTAATGTTGCAAACCACATTTTGTTATGTTGCCTTGACTCCTCAGGAGGCTATTCTTTGCATTGTTTGCCATTGCTGACCAAGCTGGAGATGAACAAATTTGGATGTAAAGAGATGTGTCAGGTGGAAGGTGTGAAATATATGCATATATTGTAACAGTCATAGTCCCTTTATTGTCATATCCAGGACTAAAGATTTGACCCCTGCTTTGTCCTCTGTCTTGATGCCAGAAAGAGGATTTTAATCACTAAGCACTGAGGTAAAGAGTTCTTTCTGTATCTTCAGTCTGGAGGAAAAGGAGCTCTGAATGTCACTAATGTAATTCTGAAGCGGAAAGACACATAATTCACTTAACGTGTTGGAGTGGTAATAAAAAGCTGATTTTAATATCTAAATAAATAACTCCTGGTTACGACTGACTTACAAATTAACTGTCAGGGTTTAACTTCAGTTTTTAATGCCTCAGTTTAAGAGTTGCAGTTTCAAGAGTTTCCTAAAAAAGAACTGTAAATTGGAAGACTCTACCCTGGAAATATATCTGATTATGCCTAAGTGTACATGGAGCTTTGACTTGAGATGCATTTACCCATCCACCTTGACTCTACACAAGTTAAAGTCATAACTGAGAAGGTGAGGTAAGCAAAATGACTAGATTCTTGGTACAATAATAGCAAAAAGCAAGAAAGTTTCAAGTTTATGACCTTATGTTTTTTGTTGTGATTTTCTTTTCCCAGTATATACTTGTAGCAGACCCACAGGTGTTCAGGCACCTTTACACATATTTTCTTCATAAAAAGGACACTGGTCATAAAATAAAGAATAAACAAGTGATTGAAGTATTAAACATGAAGAAGATGAAGCCAGCAGAATTGTTAGCTTGATGACATCCAGTAGTATAGATAAACTGGAAAAGGAGGATGTAAGAGACAGCACTTCAGATGCTCAATATTTCTCAGAAATTCTGTAGACACTGAAAGTAACTTTTAAAGCACCTGAGATTTTATATGCCTAAACTACTTTTGTGAATAGACCCTTAATTTGATTTGTAGTTTCGACAGAGTTTTTAAACATCTGAAGACTCCACAGAGCACCTCGTAAATGTGCATTATAGTAGAGCTTATAGCTTGAAATTGCAACTATGAATAGTGAAATAGGGGGGTTTTTTGTAGTTTTGTATTAAAACATTGAACAGTAATTTAACCTACACCAAATTAATGATGGTATTTACCTCAAAGTATCCTTTAATGGTAAAGAACTACTTTTTTTTTTGTAGTGCCGTATCACTTTATCAGTCAAAAAATTCCAGTAGTTTTAGCCTCTTTTTAGACAGCACTATATTGTACATAAAATATTCATGGCACACATACTCCTTGAAAAGCAAAACAGAAACAAACATATCTATCTCTCTGTACAGTTTCAATAGTTAAGATGTGGAAGAGTAATTCATTCCTCTGAAAATATTAGCTAGTAATGCTGGAAAAGAAATGTCAGCTGCACCATATGTCCTATAAATGTCATTCGTAAAATAGAGGATTTTTTTCCTTCAGAGTCTGTAGCCTAAATTGCCTACCTGACTTTTGAGGAGATTGAAAATACCTATAATGTGATAAATTATCTTAAACCCATCAAACTTTATTTTTCTTTATATTTTATTGAAAAGTACTACTGTACCATGGGAGAAAGACTTGCCTTATTTTTGAGGCTGTATACGTGCAGGAAAACTTAATATTAATGCATAAAGTATGAATGTTTCAATTAAAAGCCAACCTTAATTACTGAAATACCACATATTCATTAAATTTTTAAGTCATCTCAAGCCCCTTACAATGTTTTCCTTCCTGTAAATCCTTATCATAGCAGCAAGCCCCTCAACATGTTGTTTTGTTTGTTTGGATTTCTTTAAGATACTCTAAATCAAGTCTTGTTTCACATTTCATGCAAGAGAAGGATAATGTATTTGTCTGAAAACATCTGTTTTGCCAGTTTGTTGTTATATTTAGATAATTTGTTCCAGACCACTTAGATTAGTTTTGAATTTTATTATCTGGTTTATATCAGAACAGGTGTTAACTGTGTCACAGGAGTGGATGGTCTAATCTTCTATGGCATATGCTGTGTTAGTTCTATTCAAAGCATATTATCAAAGACTTGTGATAGACTGTGAGATAAGGTTACATTAGCATAATATTGTAAAGGGTTTTCATAACACTTGAGTTTATACTTTATCATCTTGAAGACTTTTATTTTTAGATAATATAACTTTCCCAGTGGAGGTCTTCTATGTTCCTAGGGTCATGGAGACATCCTAGATGTCTGTGTAAAAGATGAAAGAGACATCAGTTATTCATTCATCTTTGGGATTGTTGGGATAGTCTTTAGGGTTAGTTGGGGATGAAAACAGTCTCTGTTTTATGAGGGGAGTTCCCACAAATTATGGCATTCTGAAGACACAGGAAAGGGCAATGATATTTGAGAATGAAAGTATTGTCATTCAAGCTGGAGTCCATGTTTATACCTCAGTTTTGGAGGGGGCTGGAAAAACTAAGCACAGAGCCCAGCAAGGGCAATGAGAACTGAAAGTTCCATGGTCTACTCCAAACTTCTGCAGAAAATTTATGACTATTTTTGTCTAGCTTTGAGCGAAACAATAATGTTTTCTGTGGAAATAGTAAACTCTTCCAAATGCCATTTGGTTTCAAAACCATCATTTTCAACAGAACTCATGTTTTCTTATTTTTAGTGAAAAAAAATGTCAGTGTATGTTTTTCCACTAGAGTTTCTTTTTCCTACAGAAAGCAGAGTTAGTTTGCACACACAAGCAAGACTAAGCATATTTGCAATTTGCACTGTGTAATTTTCTAAGACCTTAAGTAAATTCTCATCTTGGAAGCAATCTATTGCAGTTCGTAGCCCTGTGCTGGCTAATTTGTCTTATTTTCTTGGTCAAAAATTGACTTTGCAAACTCATACATTGCATGGCTGCCTACAAGATGACCTTCTCCCAGTCTACTCCACTATATCTCTCTACTGAGGGAAGAGAGAAGGAGGAGGCAGTTTGTGATTCTGCCTGGCTGCTGCTAAAAAGCACTGTTCAGGGGGAAGGAGAGGGGAGAAGAAACATATGTCCCAGCACTGTGCCATCCCAAATTCTTTCTCAGTCTGCTTGCTGGTGGAGTAGAGTGAAGAGCAGAAAAGGCAGTAATGCTGTGCAAGCACTGTGGTTCAGCAATACCTAAAACATTACTATGCTATCAACACTCTTCTTGTCACAAATACAAAACATTTGACCAAAGTATCTGTGGAAGACTAACTCCATCCCAGTCAAAACCAGTACAGATTGCTATTAGATTTGAATAAGATTATCACTGTGAACAGTAGTGGATTCTGTTCAGGGGTCAAGAACCTTTCTTAATTTCTGAGTTGCAAGGAAGTTCAGGGTATATAATGGAACAGGTTTTACTTCAATAGACAGTTTATCAGACATATGCTGTGCAGCTATTTCAGATAGAGGTATATCAAGGCATTCAGTGAACTAGTTAGAGACTGAAGTCTCAAGACACTATTTCTTTATTATAGTCCTTCTTAAAAACTCTAATAATAGCCTAAAACCAATTTTAAGGACAAATCCATCCGTTTAAAAACATCCTCTTTGGAGGAGGTGTTGTATTTTTTCAGTGAGTTGTATATGTGCCTAAATGAAGCAGTTCTTCCTGACTTGAAAGTGTTTGAAAGCAACTGTGACACTGAGATACAATTTCTTTATTTTTTTTCTTGCTTTGCCTTCTTTGAGGAAGTTGCTGTAACTTTTTTTTCTGTGGTATAGCTTATTGTTAAGGGCAGAAAATAAAGCTTCCAAAAGATGAAGTGGCAGAACTCAGAGATCTTTATCTCTTTATCCAGGCTAAAATTGGTGGAGTCAACAGGGCTATACAAGATTGCAGCTGCTCAAGTTCTATGACAAACTGTTTGTCAGAAGTTGCAGAGACAAAATCACAACTCCATCAAAACGGATTTCACTTGTCACTGAGGGTAAGGAGCACAGGAAATGAAGATGCCTCTCTCAAGCTGTCCTGGTTGGCCATTTCTCAAGGAAAATAAAAGTGTTTCAGTACCTCACAGGACTAATAAGAAGTAAAGAAGTCATACTTGATGTAGGAAGGAATTTCAGGCCAACAAGAAAAGGCAGATTCTAATTGCATGCTGGTTGAAAAAATAAAATATGGAATTATTTCAGGCAAATAACATTCCAAATATAAAAAATGAAATAAGATCTAGCTCTAGCTATTGTTCAGTTGGTCTCATACAGTTTGACATTGAATGACTGCATATTAAAAAAGGTTGATTTTAACTGAATGTAAAAATGTTGAGTGCTTCCTAGTATATAGCAAGATCAACAATAGTTAAAGTTTAACTGAAGCTGTTGGTAGGTTGGAAATATAAGAATAATAAAAAATATATTTGGCCTAAAATAAAGTTCAGAACATTATTATTCCTTTGTCTATTGCTTATACCCCATTAATTCTTCCATATCCTAGCCTTGGCTGCTGTTTGTTCATAAAGAGAGGATAGAGTGGACCATCAAATCCTCCTGAAAAATCAATAAAGCTGGAGCTTCTTGTGTAAATTCATTGGAAAGCCAACAAAATCATCTGTAAATTTTAAAGGTTCAGTCAAGGAGAAAAAGACATGCTGCAGCCCAGACTGATATATATGAAGTACTTCTGCTTATATATATTGTGGTGTTTCCTCTTGAGTGAATTTTTTTCAAATTTCAATAAAGAACAGATCAAATGGAATGGGTCAGTAACTCCTCATCTGTTACAAGCTACTGGATTTTTCACATAACAGTTATTAAAATATGCTCCTGCTCATCTGTTAATTCTCCAGACATCTGTTAGAGTTTTCAGACTTCCGTAATTGAATCCATAATTATGCTTAATGTTAGTTTAAGGGCTCACAAAACCATGCTTCTTTTCTGTTCTCCAAGAGTTTGCCAATAATACATAAACAATTATTGCAGACTGTAATAGGGTTCTGTGCTTGTGGCTGCAAAAGGCTTGAAACACGAACCTCTCGTGATCAACGAATTGTTACACCAGACTGACCAGGTTAATGAAGAGTAAACCTCAAAATTTCATAGTGAGAGTTCATATAATCATCCATAACCTGATGTGCACATAAACTAGTCAGACAGTATTGTCCATATGACACACAAAGCTTCTCTCTTGGATATTCACTGATTGTTCCTGTCTTACTCTGATTACAGAACCCACTGTGAACAGGGGAAAAGCTATTTTTAGTCTTTTACTTTCAGAAAATACAGAATATGTGTATTCCAGAAGAGAGAAATGCTAAAGAAAAACTGAGTTAGGAATGGATGTCTAGTGGCTGACAGATGTCTGAAAATCTTGTGCTAGAACTGAAAGAGAAGAATAAACCTGAGGTGCCTGTTTTAGCATGGGTAAGCATTCAATTAGCAGAATGAAGCTGCAAGAAGGAAGATTTGACAATTCAGCTGGGCTAGGCAGAATGTGAGGAGTTTTGGGGGATATGTGCAGGGTCAGCAGGAAGTGGAAATTCAAATTTGGAATAAAGATGTAAGACACCAAGTCAGGAAAGGATTTTATTAGGACAATAGGATCAATAAAAATTGAATGGTCTGGTGAAACAGTAGCTGAGTTTATAGAAGAATGGTAAATGGAACAGAAAGCCAAGATTAGGTACTTAGCAGGTAGTGATGAGTGGGAAGAGGATGTAATCAGTTTTGCAATGGCTGTTTTAATGTATTGTAGCTACCAACAGAGTGGCATATCCCTGTTTTTAATGCTACAGAGCAAAGCACATCACATCAGAGAATGCAGTACTACCTCAATTGCCATTTAATTCCTTATTTTCTTATAAACATTATTTACAATTGCTATGTGAGGTTAAAAGTAATGTGTATTTCTCTGGTCCTGAACACTGGCAAGGAGAGGAAGGGAAGTTTTGGTCTCATCTTTTAATTTTGCCTTTTTATTTCTAGTCTCTGGGAAAATAAGTTGTTCCCAGAGCCCAAATGACACCCATTCCAAGGCAGTAGAACTAGAAGTGACAAGGACACTTGGTTCTGAATAGCTTTTCATTTTCATAAGAAAAGCCCTTGATTGGGTTAAGTCTGGTTTATTTTGCATTAAATTCAGCACTGTCTGCTATCAAAACATCACAGAATATGAGCTGATGTTTGGAGACAGAAGAGTGGAAATAGAAGTCCAGGTGCACTCTGGGATCAGTGTTAATTTTTCAAAGCCTTTAATTTCCCCTCTTTTATGCTGTTCCTTCACAGTGAATCCTGCCTCTTTTCAGGACACATGCTAATGAAAATGACTTATTTATTTTCCTCTAATGATCATGATTGCCACTAGTAGAATTATCTTTGAAAACATCCTACTTTTATCCTCCTGCTTTCATCTTTTTAGAGGCATTAATCTTCAATGTAGGAAGGATAGCAATATCTCAAGTCACATCTACTCTTTCACACTATTCAGCTAGCACAGCTATTTTGGACAAAATCTGCTAAATAAATTTACAATGTCTCCACAAAAGGAGTTTATAATAAATACAGAGTTATGACAGTAAGCAGCAGAATAATCAAACCTTTCTATTTTTCAAAACTGAGTAAAAGCCTTGTGTATTATTTCTGTGCTCAGGATTCTGATCTTGGAAACTATGGACTGGAGAAGTCTGCAGAAATAAATTACACAGGAAAATATTTAGTATGCTTTCTAAGCTCAGTGCATTAAAAGCATTTAATTCCACACCTAAGGAACATGTTCCTGGCATACAGAATGTCTACACCCACACAAATAGCCCATAAATAAAATTAAAAGCTCCTTCATGATCATAGTGATTTTGCTTTGCTGTGGTATGAGTGTCAACATTATAACTATGATTGAAGGAACATGTTTTAGACTTAGCTATCTGTTAGCAGCCTGGCCTGTGCAAAATTGTTACAGGCTTAATGTAATTCAAATAGTTTGTTGGGCTTGTTTGATTGGTTCCTGAGGTTTTTTTGGTTGGTTAATTTTGGGTTTTCTTGGTTTTGATTTTTATGGTTGGTTGGCTTTTGGTTTGGTTTGGTTTGGTTTTTTTTCACCTATAGTAAATGTATTTCTTAAGAAAGAATATTATTTCTCTGGAAAGACTTGTTTATATAACTCAGTCAGTAATGTCAGAAAAGATTTTTCACCTAAAGTCAACTGCAATGCAAAATCTCTGCAAAACAACTCTCATTTCTAGCTTGCAGTTGCTTTAAGGTCATGAAGTTTAATTACGTATTTGGAAAGAGAATAAATTCCTTGGGCTCTAAGTTCAATATGGTGAGAATTAGTTTCACTGTGTTTTCAACAGGTGGCATTCAGCCAAAACCTTCATTTGTAGTCAGAGACAGACATTGTTTGAACCCAGATATTTGGCTCTAGCTGCCAAAATGCTTCTGGTCCAAAATAAACCAGATAACAGAAGATGTGTCAGAGACAACTTGTATTCAGTATTTGTGTGAAGGAATGTCAGAAAGCATGAAGGAATAAACCAATTACCTGATCTTGTGCTACAACTGGAAAAGCATTCTTCAAATGTAGATAAAATTAGCAGAAACTCAGTGGTATTTTCTCCTGGAGAAAACCAGAAATTTGTTATGGAAGTGGAAGTGTTTGACTTCTGGTCAGTGACACAGCAGCTGCACAACTAAAGACCTCAGGGCAACAGTTACAAATCTCCTCAACATATACTGAATCTTGACACTCTTCAGAATTGTCCTGACCTAGTGCAGTGAAGGCATCATGCTGCTGTGACAGGGCCAGAGCACTCTGGAGGAAGGAGAGAGGCTTGAAACACTTTTATGTATGTATATATGTATTTATTTATTTATTTTTCTCTAGGGAAGCTGTGTAACAGATGAAAAACAGCTTCTTATTGAAAATCCAAAATTTCCCATTTGGCTAATTGCTTAGTAGATTCCTACATCATGATTGAATGTTACAATGATGAAAATAAAATCTGATTTGGTGATATCTACTCTGTCTTTTGACAAAAAATGATATTTTTTCCTTTTTAGGTGCATGGAACTAGATGATAGTTAAAGTCCCTTCAAACCCAAACCACTCTATGATTCTGTGACATTATGATTCTGATTCTATGACTGATTTTATGCATCTGACTTCCAAAAAAGCTCTTTTAATTTTTAGTTTAAAATTCATTTGTATTAATTTGCAGTAAATTTCTCTCAAAGTTTTATTTTTTATTTATGTGTTAATACAAATTTTAATACACATTATTTTACCATAAACTCCTAATAATATTATAGGTCCTTGCTGCAAGCATATTTTCTATTCCCAGTGTATTCTTCAAGTATTGTTGAGGTAAATACAAAATTTTATTTAAGAATACCCCTCCTCCTATACTGGAAGCATGCATGACATGTTTCTTTTATCCATAAACATAACAGACATATAGAGTGGTAAAAACCAGAAAACAAGAAGTTATGAGTATTAACATTTACTCCTTCAAAAGTAGGTTAATGCCATTTTATTTCATCGAGGCTACATTTCCTAAGAAGATTGTTCTTTATAATTTCTATTTGATATTTTTTCCTTTCCTTTTTGATTTAGATACATCTTAATCTTTGTTCTTTGACCTTCCTCCATTCAAAGAAATAGGGATGACAGTTGCACAGTGAGTCTTGACTCTTTTCCCCTCTGTTGTTGTCTAGACATTATCATTTCCTCGCAACAGTAAAACAAGACAAATGTTAAGCTCTGAAAACAACTTGTGTGTAAAAAATATCTTCAGTGTAGAAACCATAGGACAGCTTAGATCCAGTCTTTTGATATTAATAAATAAAGAAGTAAACAAATAAATACAATAAATGCACCCTTAGGCAAACTCTCTGAGACTAGGAACGTATTTATAGACACACCCTTCTCCCCAATTCACTCCTCCCAAATGTTCATTTAAGGAGGTTTGTAAGTGCTCTGGGATGGGACAGAAGTGTTTTTGAGATGGTCTCTTTGAATTGTCACAGTAAAAGCAGAATAATTAGCATGTACAGTCTTTAAGATGAATAGCTAATGAGACTGTAGAGTCTCTTCCACAGTGAATAAAATGCTTAATGTCCCATCGTGCATGGTTACAGCAACACTTTTGTTGTGCTGCTTATTGTTGATAACAGTATTGTTGGCTTTATTGCACAGAGCTCATAGCAGGGGTTGTGGTTTGAATAGGTTATTACATTCAGTCAGAACCTGGGACTCTGTGGTATTGAGGAACACAGACCTACAATCATTTTAGAAGTTTTCACAATAAGTTTTTCTCCAAAGAGAGATTCTCATATATGTATATGTATACATATATATATATGGTATATAGACATACTGGTACATTGTTGTCTTGCAAAAAGAAGGATTTTTAGCTGGAGGGATTGACTCTCTCACTTAATATTTTTCCAAGTACCATCAGCTACTTGAAAAGAGCTAATACTCTGCCATACCCACAAATGTCAAAAGCAAAAGCAAGATTTCATTTCCATTCTTTTAGATCATATGTTAGTATACTTCTTGGGGTTGTTTTATTTAGACAGGGAGCTGGAATTCCTAATTTGCAGTATTCTTACTTTTTATCATCCAATGAGCAAAAGAATTCCTTTGCTCTCTGTCATCCTCTGTCTGAAAAACAACAAGGAAATGTCTGCTGTGTCACCTTTATCAAAGTGGCAGCAAATAATTCTCATGTCTTTTCTTCTGAGCTAAGGAAAGGTGAAGATGTAGGGATATTTTTGTTGTTGTTGTTTACTGAAAATCAGTATGTGGTGAGATAGACAAGTGGATGGTTTGTAAGGTCAGTTTACAGTGACCTCTTTTTATATGATGTCTAATTGTAGAGACAATTACAAACAGATCTTTTTCAAGTCTTGACACTAGGGTATTGTTGTGAAGATGCAGGTGGCTTTACTTCTAATGTATCTATGATAAGAAAGCATAACAAAGGTACATATCAAAGGAAATAAGCTTTTCTCCAACAACCATTAATTTTTTATCATATCACCTGACTTTTATTATCATTGTTTTTAGTAGTACAATATGTAATTTCTTCCAGTGTTGGGTTCAGTCTTAAAAGGCTCCCAGCCTCATTTACTTTTCTTTTGCTCTTTTTTCTTTTCTGAAAAACATAGTGCCAGCTTCAGAACTGTAGTCACCTAAAGGAGCCTTGGCTGGAGAGCAAGGCCACAAAACAAAATCAGATCTGCTCCAACCCAAACCAGGACACAAGGTTTTAAAGAGTAGAATTAGAAATTTGGGTCCCATTTGTAAATACCAATGTTCACAAACAGTTGTCTATTAGTACTTTGATCAACTGATAACTTTTTCAACTGTTTTCAAATATGAATGATAATTTTACATACTAAACAAATTATATCACTTAGTAAATTATAAAGATACCATTTTTAATTAGGAAAGAAAAAAAGGCTACTTTTTAAAAGCAATCTTTACATAAATCTATGAAAAATATGCTGAAATACTAAAGCATATGCTGCAACAAAAATTGTTTTCTGTATTTTGTCAATTAAAGTTATGGTTTGCATTTACACACCACTGATTTCTTCACATTTTATTGGGTTTGGCTGGGATAGAGTTAATTTTCTTCATAGTAGCTGGTATGGGACTATGGTTTGGATCTGTGCTGGAAGCATTGTTGATAACACAGGGATGTTTTAGCTATTGTTGAGCAGTGCCCACACAGAGTCAAGACCTTTTCTCCTCCTCACCCCACCCCACCAGTGAGTAGGCTGGTGGTGCACAAGGAGTTGGGAGGGAACACAGCTGGGACAGCTGACCCCAACTGACCAAAGGTGTGTTCCATACCATATGACTTCATGCTTACTGACAAACCCAGGGGAAGAAGAAGAAAGAGGAGGACATTTGGAGTGATAGCATTTGTCTTGCCAAATAAACATGATGTGTGATGGAGCCCTGCTTTCCTGTTGGGAAAGTCTGCTGTTGGGAAGTGGTGAATGAATTCCTTGGTTTGCTTTGTTTGTGTGTGTGGCTTTTGCTTTCCTTATTAAACTGTCCTTAACTCAACCCACAAGTTTTCTCACTTTTACCCTTCTGCTCCTGTCCTTCAAAACTCCAGGGAGTACTGAGTGAGCATCTGGGGGCAGCTGAATTGCTGACTGTGTTAAACTACCACAGATGTCATAAACTGCATAATAGTACTAATCACACTGATTTTATGATGGCATCACTTACAGAAAAAGGAACATGTTAGATTTTTAATTTAAATAAAAAACTGACCTAGTGGCATTCTCTGTGGGAAATATATGAGGACACTTTTGAAATTAAGCACACCCAGGCAATTATTTTATAAAAGCTCTTAAATAGCCTTGATAATCTTATTCTAGTGTCGGTCATTTACTTGATTCAGCATTGCCATAACCCACTAAGTGTCTTTCTAATTTAAATGTATTGAGGCTTCATCTACACAAAAGTAACCTCTGTTATGACCAGGATTTTAATCTCAAGTCTGATTTGTTTATCTGAATCTTGGTTCTTTTGTGTATAAAGTACATTATTACACTTATTGAAATAGTAAAAGAACATTAAAGATGTTTACTAAAATACTGAAATGATTTAATCTAGTTTTACATCATTTATGGCACTAAACTTCTATTGAATTCCACTGCAAGAAAATGTCTCCAGAGTTTTTCTTATATCTATAAAATACATTGGGGCAGAGATCCTCATTTTAAAGTAGAGTTGTTATATCACAGAGTTTGGATAATAATTGGCCCTCACTGGTAGATTTGTGTTCTAATTACTCTGTTGAGACAAGGGACTAGCCTACCTGTTACTGTTTCAGCTAATGATAGAATCTCTCTTACACATTTTAAAAATTAGAATTTCAAAAGGGAGTGTAACTCTAGCAAAGAACTTACAATAAATAGAGACCTCAGGCTATACTTTTACTATTTATATAATTTATTTTACTGTGTTTTTACAATTTCTTTATGCAATATTAACTTTCACAAATTCTTTACACAATAAAGAGCACAATTACACCTTTGACTGGAGGTGCTAGATACCATAGGGAATCTATTTCTTCACTAGTCCTATTAGGTGGCTGCTGCAGGTCAGGGATGGGTCAACCTCCAACCCAGTGACAAACTGGCAGTAAATCTAAATATTAGGTCTTATCACTGCTAAAAGCAGGCAGTGTCTATGAAAACATGCTGTTAGTTTCAGAAAGTGCAGTTACTTAGAGGAGCTTTAGCTAAAAAGTGAAATCACTGAACAGAATTAGTCTTATTCTAACCTAAACAAGGACACTGGTTGTTTCCTACTGAGCCCAAGATTTTGGAAATCATATTTGGGAAAACTATGATATTTCTGCCAAGACTTTTTTAGACTATGTTTGAGAATTTTGTACAAATTAGTATATATATATTTACATATAGAACTTTCTGTCATTTTCTCTGGGGAAAAAAAAAAAAAGCAGAGAGAATAATTTTGGATTGGATTATTTCTCTGCTCTGATTCACTATGTCTGTGTGACTATGGAGCTCATTGTGCTACAACACAGGAAGGAGTGACAAGCACTTAGATAAATAATCAAGGCTGAGGGCAGAAGGAGGATTGATTTTTTGTGTGGTAGAGTTGGTTTGTTCCAGTTTAATTTGTGTGTGAAACTCTTGCTTGAGCTAAGATAGAATCTGTCTGGGAAAGTGTATCATCCACTGGGGGAGGAGAGAAACATTTTATGTCTAATCACCAGCATGACTTGCAGCATCTGAAATTTTTCTCAGTAACAACACAAACCATGTTCCATTTGCACAGCTGTTAACTAGACCTGACTGCAGTATGGATTACCTCTGTCTACCTAGTTAAAGACTAAGAGTCTCTGTAAATGGAATGTTAATCACTTTTCTAGTTTATTGGCTAGTTAATTCTAGGTCTAATATTAGCTCAAATTTTGCCAAGCTAGCATCACCACTGTTTCCCCCAGTCTTTATCAATGTTGAATCACTACTGACTAAAACAGCAAATTCTGTCAAGCTCAAAGTGACTGCTTTGCTCAAAAACATCACTTCAGGCTGTCACTGAGTGACAGGAGAGTTAGAAAATCTTACCAATGGATATATTTTTGGTCACTATTTCAAAGGAATATTCATTAAAGCTGAAAATAATTTACAGTATATTGTCAAATTTGTTTTGTATTTTTCTGGCACGATCCATTTCAGGATCTAGACATTTCTTAAAAAAACCCAGAGTTTAAAATGAATAGGTATTACAGAGAAATTGTAGAATGAAATATTTCTACAGAGTCTGAATGACTTTATACTAAGTAGCTAAATGTAAAGGGAAGGAAGAATTCTTTTGACTATCAGTTAAACACACCAGCTTTTAGAAAGCTGGTGAATATGTCTATTTATTAATAAATTTATACATATATTTATAAACACTGACTTGTGTATCAATACTTCAAGCATTCTAAGACAAAGGAGATGGTATTGAAAGCATTGGACTTGGTAGTGGTCTAATGAGTTACACCATCCTTGCTAGGTGGTTGTACATGCACTGTCAGACTGTCCTGACATGCAGTAAGTAACCCCAGCTAAAACTTACAACTGGTAAGAAATATTATCTGATGTCTTTTTCTTGCTGTTATCTGTCCATGCTGTTCATACAAGTGGTTCACTCACTTCAGAAGCATTCTTCATGGGATCAGGGCTGTCCAGTCTATGTCAGCGTATGTTATTATGCTGGGGCAGGGAGAAAATGCTCACAGTCCAGTTGCTGAAGGAATTTTACCTTTAAGGCAAATTTGTATAAAGTTTAAAAGTTCAGAGAAAATTATACAACAGCTATATTCATGTTGTGGAGGAAAAAAAAAATAATGTGAAAAGGTAGAACTGAAGAGGGAGCAGCTGAATTTTTCATGGGTTTGTAAGCTCCAAGGGCAGCTTACTCAGAGCTAAATGGAATAATTTCACTTGAGGATGTAAATAAGAATAGGAAAAATATGTAACAAAGTCAATTAACTGTGCTGGCAGGCTGCTGTACCTGACTAATCTGGATGGTGAAATGGCTACTTTTAAAGATTCCTTCATGGAGGTGACATGATTAAAAGAAATGAACATAAATTAAGCCAGCTGTTAGACTTTTTAAGGTGTTTTAACCCACTGAGCTAATACAGTTCTAAACTATCTTTTAGACAGCATGTAAATAAGTAAACATGCAAACTTCTAAATCTATTATAAATAAATTTTCCTAGTCAAACAAACCTCTTTGTGCTTTAGCCACATTGGGAAGATACATATACATGTTTCAGACTGCCTTTCTGTTGCTGAAACTAATTATAGCCCTTTTATGTTTTACTGAAGGAAATACAGTGCTATTTGATATGGACTGACTGGTTCCTTGTTTTGTAAATGTCCCTTTTTGACCTTAGAATTTTAAAGAGTGTTGGCACTTTCATCATTGCATTAATGTATGCCTGCATTATTTTTTAATAATGTTGTTGCAGTCACTCAGGAAAGCTGGATCTTTTGTCTGGCTCCCCCACAAGATAATACCAATCAGCTAAATAGACATGGAATCATTCCAGCTAGCCATTTATACCAGCTCTGGATAATTTCCTACATCAAGGACACATTAATTCCAAGTAGGGACTATGAAAATCAATGTTAATGAGCCTCCCGATGACCATAAATCTTCTTATAAGTAAATAAATGGAACTCAGTTAAATATAAACTTTTCTATCCTCTGGTGTATAAATGTGATTTACCACAGCATATTTAGGGGTACTAATGTTGTGCTTAGAGTCAATCAGCATCCAGGCCAAATCTGGTCCAGGTTTGTGCAGTATGCACACACACACACTCCTCCTCCATCCGTCTTTCTGCATGTCTGCATAAAGCATCCTGCTCTGCTCCCATAGCAACTGTTATTGTTTGGGACCATATCTCTATGCATTCAAAAGGCACCTTGATTTCCATGGGCCTTTCAGAGTAACCAGGAGGCAAAATAATATTTTGCATTTTAAATTCCATTGACACAGAAAAACAAAATAAAGCTGCTGGGACTGGAAGCAAAGGAGCCTGTGCCAGGCAGAGAGGGTTTGTACCTTCTCTCTTGATCCAGTCTGGCAGAGGCACACTGGAGCCAAAATCAGAGAAAGAAGCAGCATTTGTGCAGCTGCAAATTTGTTAGTGTCAACTGAGGAGTAACCAGCAAGTTTTATCAAGTCAAAAGTGATTATGGGAAGGAACTTCAATACTTGAAATAATAGATTTCAGGCTATTTGCTTATTATTTCCATGTACTCTTTTCTTCTCCCCTATCTCACTCCAGGTATTTCTTCTTTTTCTACTGCCAGCCCAGCCTGCATTACTGAAGAAGTCTTGTAAGTTGGCTGCATATATTTATGGGTTTGATTGAATGTAATAACTATTTTGAAGTAACTTCAAGGGTGGATGAGTAGACCTTATTGCAGCCTTTTGGTACTTGGAGATAACAAGAAAGGTGGAGACAAAGTGTTCAGTAGGGCCTGTAGTAATAGGACAGGAAGAAATTATTTTAGGCTAAAAGTGAGGGGATTCAAACTAGATATAAGGAAGAAATTTTTTTGCAATAAGGGTGGTAAAACACTGGAACAGATTGCCTGGAGAGGTGGTAGATGTCCCATTCCTGGGGGTTTTCAAGGTCAGGTTGCACAGGGCTCTGAGCAACCTCATCTAGTTGAAGATGTCCCTGCTCACTGCAAGGAGAGTTGGGCTAGATGACCTTTTAAGGTCCCTTCCAACCTAAACTATTGTAGGATTCTATGAACAGTAAAAGGATAGCTATACTATTGATTTCTATGTGTTGATAAAACAAAAAATTGTTATTGGCTCTGTAAAAAGAGGCTTTGCAAATGTTATTTTTATTTTCCCTTCCTCTCAATTGTCATTTTCCTGATTCTGCACCCAAAACAGGCACAAGTACTGTTGTCTTGCACATAATGGAGACTAGAAATCGTGATGAACTGGAACCACTTCTGACAGATGGTCATGCATGTCTTCATTTCCAGTATTGTGCTAAACCTGATGGGCCTAGTAATAGTCAGCAGGCAAATTTAAGCTGGAAACAAAAGCAAGATAGCTAAAATGCAAGACATATGTTTCATCTTGTGATAATTTTCTCAAAAAATGTTTGCCCTATGTATCACCAACCTTGTTTACTGATAATTTAAAAAAAAGTTGTTTTTTATATAAAATCTTCAGAATAATGTCTAGTTGTTAGTATTTATTGAAAACTGTTTAATTTTTTGCAATTGTTGATTCATGGGTCTCAGAAGTCATTTCTAATATTTCTGTGCCATTATAGGTCTTACCTTCACTGAGGCCCATTGACCCTGCAGCACAAAATTCAATTTGGACTGCTAGACTTGAGGCTCCAGTATATACAAAGAATTTGAGCCAATTTAATAGAATTAAATTCTAGATCAAAATAAATGAGATACATCAATAATACCCACCTTTAAGCCAATTTAAGAGCATCTACACAAGGGATTTCACTAGTTTAAATCAATTTAAGAATTGATTTAACTAAATTGTTGCAGTTTCTTTCTGTAAACAGGGAAGAAGTTACCTGAGTTTTATATTGGGAAGCTCTAAGAACTCACCTACAACACCAGGGATTTCAAATGTTATTAGTGTAAGTGGGCACCCTCTAAGAACTGTCATCAAGATTAGGGCTATTGTATGGTGTTTAGGTAAGAGATACAAAGGAAACATTATTATATATGTATATCTATACACAGATCTGAAATTACAAGGTTTGGCAAACCTGTGAGATTCAATAGAGCATCATAAAGCTGCTGTAATGCAATTGATGCAGGATAGGAAGAGACTTTACTGTAAGTTGAAGTTATCACATAGATCAATTTTTTTGTTCTTTTTATTTTATTCTTGAACTGCCAAAATACCAGATTTTCATAGCTGTATCAACACTGCATCTCAAACCCCTGTTAGTAGCAAAAATAACAAAACATCTGTTCAGTATCTGTTCTGTCCTTGCCTTTCTTTTAGGACTATGAGACATCGAGTCAATTAATGTCACTTTTGACAATGCTTACTCAAGCCTGTAGACAGTTATTTTGTAGGAGCTAAATGCTCACTCTTTCAGCAACTGCAAAGTAGTATTCTGTCTTTAAACTAGATGAGGCCTGAACTGATATTTGATTTTCACTTCAAATACTGCTCATAAGGGCAAACTGACTGTTAGTCAATGTGTATGCTTAGTGGTCACCATCATGGAAAATCATGAAAAACTGGAACACACATATGTTTCTCTCTGTGTATGATGGACTTGTGTCTGTTGGAATTTTGGTAGGAAGGGTGTGGGGGGGTATGGCTGACATAACTTCTATAGAAAACCATGACAGTCTGTATGCATGTGTCTGTGTATAATGTATCCCAGTAGTTACCAGGCCCACAACTTCCATCAGTCTTTTTGGTGTTTTTTCTTTTCTAGCAGAACTGTTGCAAAAGTGTCACTGTGTGGAATAATTTTTCATCATTGACCTTATGTTTTCACTTTCATCTTCAGCACTGAACTGTAATTAAGGAAGCATGAAAAATTAAGACCTGAACATTTCAAAAGCTGTCATGAAAGTGAAGGTGAATGCCTGAAATATAAAGAGTTGTAAAGAACTACCTAGAAATCCTTATCTCCTTAGAAATCCTTACCAGTAATCCAATTCCAATCCAGAAAAGAACTGAAAAGATTAAGAAAGCCACAGCTTCTCAATAGTCTACACATAAATAAAAAGCTATTTTATCAAGGGAATGTTCATTTTCAAAAGTACCATTTCAAAGTTATGGGATGCAGGAGCCCAGGCACTGGTTGGGGTGGGGGGTACAGGGTCACCTCTGTGAAGAGAGACCAGGGGCTGCCCCATGCCAGAGACAGACAATTCCAGCTGACTTCAACAGATCCACCACAGGGCAGACTTGAACCCCTCAGCCAAGACAGTGGCACCTCTAGGAAAAAAAAAACAAACAGGATAGGATAAAAAAAGCTTTGCAGCAATGAGAAGAGTGGGGAAAATATATGAGAAACAGCCTTGTAGACACCAAGTTGAGAGAAGAAATGGGAGAGAGGATGTGCTCCCTGTGCTGCAGCAGAGCTTGTCCTGCAACTGCTGGAAAGACCATACTGGAGCAGATTTATCCTGGAAGACTACAGTCCATGGGCAGAACCCATACTGGAGAAGTGAAAGGAGGAAGAGCAGCAGAGTGGAGCTTCTACCAACTGACAACAAGCCCCCATTCTCCCCATATTGGGGCAGCAGGTGTCAGAGGAATCAAGTGTGAAGGTGTGAGGCTTTTTTCCTTCTTTCTCATCATATGAATGTATTGTAATGAACAATAAATTAAATAAATTTTCATCAAGTTGGGTCTCCTTTGATAGTAGTTGGTAAGTGATCTTCCTGTCTACCTCTTTGTTTTATTTTGTTCCACTGTCCTGTTGAGGAGGTTGGGTGAGACACTAGCTGGATAAGCATCAGGCAGACAGCCAAGGTCAGCTCATCACACTGTGGTGAATTATAATAATAAGGAATAGGTATGCCCTTGAAAGGCAAAATCACAGCAAGTTTTCTTTCCACAGAGCTTCTGGAATTTCATGATGGTTATGATGACAATGACAGTACTTTAAAATGTTCCATTGTGGTTTGGTTTATAGGGGTTGTCAGGAGAAAATGTGACTGATCTTCATAGCTGCCTCTGCAGAAAAAATAGGTAGGTTTTGATTTATATAAAATAGTTGACAAGCTGAGATGATGAGAGTGTTGATCACATAGTCACTCTTTTATTTGAAACAGTGGCTTGATATTTTAAATCAAAGATCATTAAGGAAAGGAGACAAGAAAACTCTCAAACATAAAAAAGCTCCACAAGTGGCTTAAAAATTCTTTTTGTAACAGGTGTCTAGACTGGAAATAAGTCCTTCAGAATTGTATACATATTTTTCTCCTCAGATGCTGGCCATTGAAGTGCAGGAGAAGGAGGAAAAAGAGAGGGAACTGACTTTCAGTTTATATATTGAATATGACATGTATGAGATTGAATACTTACTTGGTCAGTTTAGGGTCACCTGTGCTGTCCACCCCTTTCTGAATGTGCTGCTTTTTCTCTGCATCCCTAGTGTGAGACACAAGATTTAGCAGTGACTTTGGTTTGCATAACAATCCCTGGTAGTAAATCTAAACATTAGGTCTTATCCCTGCTAGAAGAAGGCAGTGTCTGTAAAAATATGTTGCTAGTTTCAGAAAATGTAGTTACTTTGAGAGCTTTAGCTAAAAAGTAAAATCACTGAATACAATTAGTTCTGTTCTAATCCAAACCAGGACAACATGTTATAAGTTTCACTTAATTTCTATTATTCTGACTTCAAGGTTATCCAAATGTACATTCTGCTCACCTTTTGCATTGATTATATCTTACAAGTTTTTATCTGGTTTCTTGAGCACATTCCAAATTATTTTACCAAGGTCATTAAGAAAATGTTAAAAGTAATCAGTCTGAAGATATTCCTTACAACTTTCACAGTTATTCTGTTCACAGTTCAATATTTCTCCTTTCAGTATAGCTGTTGTTATTTCATCTGTAATCATTTTTTAAAGTTTATAATACTTAATTCCCATCTTCATGCCAAATAAATTATAGAATGAACTAAAATCTAAATATTTTTTGTATTTTCTTTAGTGCTTGATTCATTTTTTATTCTTGCTAAATCTGAGCACAAAACTTCATTTTTTTAATCCCATTTCTTTCTTAGAAGATTCTTCCATTTATTTCTCTCTTTATTTACATATTTCTTCAACATAAATCCTCATGTCTTGACATTGCTGAGATCAATTCTTTCCTCTCTTTGCAGAATAGTATATTTCCCTTCTTGTAATGATATAATTATATCTTACTCTAAAAATTGCCACAACTCATAGTTTCATAGATCAGTTATTTGACAACTTTGAGGTTTTAATTGTCTAGTACTTTCAATATAAATATGACTCACTTTTTTACAACTTTTTTTCCAGTATAACCCTCTATTTTCTGTAGGACCAATGTAAACAACACTGTTATTAGAAAAACATGAAGGAAATATAACAGTATAGTTGTTTTGAGTAATAGCTACATTGCCTTTCATTATATATGGTTGAAGAAACTGTTCCCATTTGTTTTTAAACCCTTTACAATACTGAATCCAGATTTTCCTTTGGGAAATACTACTGACCACTAAGAGGAGGGGTTTTTTTCTGGGTCCTCTTATTTAGCTGTTTGCTTTATGTGAATAACCTTTTTAGGCTTAATATGTGTTCTGAGACCAGTGACCTTGTTATTTACCTGCAACTTTAAACATGTAGAGGACAGCTTGTTTCATAAAAGCCCAAGAGCAGTGTTTCTGTACTTTCCCTGGTATAATGGTGCAGGCTGTCAATAGGATTAAGTTTGGGTTGGTTTTTTTGTTTTTTTTTTTAATTGCTTGCTAATCTCATCCAGCCCAAGAATGAATGAAGCACAATTAGATAACCAAAAAGAAATAAAATATATTATCTTGTCTTTTTGCAGTGGACTCCTCATCCTGAATGTCACCACACAATAGGATTTCTTATCACTAACACTGCACTTATCATATTTCATTTTGCAGACTGTAGAGAAAGTCATCTGATTTTTTACATTCATGCATTTGAATGCTGGAATATTCACACTTAGCATTGATAATGGTGCCTGTGACTTGAAAAATGCTGTCTTCAGAACATATCAGCATTTGGCAAACTCAGTGAAGTGTTCTGAGACTTTCTGATAAGTTTCCAATTTTATTTATAATATCATTAAAACTATAAACACAATCTAGGAGAAAGCAATTATTTAATGCACCCTTGTACAATTTCATACACTTGAATACAACTTGTGTCCTTTCATCCAAAGGATGTTACAATGTTAGGACTTCAAGGAAAAAAACAATAAGTATGTGTAATTTTGTTTGTTATTAGGAATTTTTATAGAGGAGAAAATCCATGATTTTATGCAGAACAAAATGTCTGATATTATCAGTGAATTGCTAACAAACTGTTCCAGGTTTAGTGTAAATTAAAAAAAATAAAAGAATATGAGAGCAATCCCTTGAGTTCCTCTTGAAGAAAATATCTCTGGCTTTGTTAATCTGCAAACTCACGTGTATCATGATTTTTCCACCTGCTTGACATTAATCACATTTCAGGTTCAAATTATTAGAAAGCACTTCTGTTCTGGTAGTCTTTTCCCCAAAGACACTCTCTATAAGGACTCAACCTGACAAATCAATGAATTTGTCATGGATATGTCTTTTTAATAACTTGAGAATGAATTGGCTTGAATTGAAATTAATCTGCTGTCACCAGCTGGTTTGTACTTATGTGTTCCAAAGGACTTCACATGTACTAAAAGTCCTGATCAGAGTTTGTAAAGACCCACATGAAATGGAACCACCCACTGTGGTTTGTGTTCTGTTAGTTTATCTTGAGAATTTTGCCTCTGAAATTTTATCTCCCACCAAATCCCTGAGTGCAACTGTATATATTACTCATGTGATGTTCACATGACTTCAAGAGCTAAGCCAAGCAAAAGGCATGCTCTGTTATCTAAAACATTTTTGTTTTGTACTTAAGCCAAGATAATGTGTGTGTGAAATGCTGATATTCATTTTTAGCATCACAGTTCTTTCCCTTCACAGCTCCTTCCCTTGAAAATCTGGAGACAGACTATTTCTTCTATTATGCACCCTTTTATCAAACATATTTAGAATACATTGACTTTGGATTTTTAGCTGTCCTTCAACCCAGTCATGTTATTTATTTATTTTAATGGATGCCTTTGCCCTGATAAGAATTCCTAGAATTTTGTTTGTGCAGAAAAGTTTGAATACCTTATTGTACAAATCCTGTGACACACATACTGAAAACAGCCACCTGGGAGTGTCTTTGAAGTTGATGCTTTGATGTGTCATTCATTTTCTTCCATATTTAGTTGTAATTGCTGAGAGGTCAACACATTTTGTCCTTATTCTACTTTCCTGTAAAATCACTTTATGCCTGCAGAATCTCTTGATAGAGTAAAGTGAACAAACTAAGCCATGGCTATTTTAAGGACAAGAAAAACAGCAACAAATTGTCTAATGTTGACATTTAAATGGTTATTAATGATTCATATTGTTCAGTAGTTGGATAACAAGTGTATTGACTTTCATTCATTTTACTTTGAATTCAAACTCTCCAGAGACTTTTGGTAGATCTGTTTTGTGTAAATGTCAGTATTCCAACAAAACAGAGTCATATTATCATCTCTTCCTTACCAATATGCTCATGAAAGAACTAGGCACCCAGAAAGTTAAATCAGTTCATTTTCCACTGTAAGAGACAGATACTACATGGTTAGCTGCAAGTACCCTAAAAACAGAAATGGATTTTATGAAAAACTTTGCTATTTTGTCATTCATTTCCACTTGACATTTACAGTGAAAAAAACAGCTTCTTATGAACAAGACATGAGTAGTCCATTGTTGGGGAGACTCCAGTTAGAAAATGGAAAACCCAAGTTCAAGCCTCCAGTCCTTATTGTACCTAAACCAAGGAATTTAGAAACTGAACATGTATGTCCTATTTTGTAAATCAATGCTTTAGCTGATTTCTTGCTGTTGTTGTACTGGTCCTCATCTCTCCTGTTTTACTGGGAGTTTCATCCTGGGTTTGGTGAAGATCTGCTGAATTTTCTTAACAATTTTCTGCTAAAAGACAACAATGTTCTTCCTAAGTTTTCCACAATCTGCCTTATTTACCTTATAAGTATGTCCAGAAGCCAGGTTTTAAGAAAATAACCTACAGTAAGTGAATATATGATAAATTCCAGCTACAGC
Source organism: Galbula dea (assembly GCA_013399015.1). NCBI lineage: Eukaryota > Metazoa > Chordata > Aves > Piciformes > Galbulidae > Galbula > Galbula dea. The sequence continues at coordinate 540,122 of VWZX01001852.1, read as the reverse complement.
TAATATCCCCAGGGTGTCATTTCTGATTAAACTACTTTATTAATAAACATTATTAAGAGTTTCTTTCAAGTTGGTAAACAACTTAAAAGACAGCAGAATTTTCTCCACTATTTCAAGATAACAAAAGAATTTCCAGTTTGGCAGTCTGGGATATTCATCCTGAGGGATCCATATAGAGTGTTTGTCCTTTCTCTTAGAACAAATCTGATTACATAGATTCAAATGGACATCATCAGTTTCCTCTAATCCACTCTTTGTCAAATACAGTCAAGGAGACCACAGCTCATCTCAAGTGTTACAAATCACTTTTGCTCATTGACCCCACATGTTCTCAAAGTGATAAGCTTCCAACACCAGGCAACTTTTCTCCCCTTACTAACATTTTACAACACTCTGTGTAATAGAAGATAAATCTCTCGTCAGCTAAAATGGCAATAGAAGTTAATTCTTCTTGCAGATAGGAATTAAGATTGTACTGTTCTCCTGTGTCCTATTATCTGGGATAATGGTAGTACTTTTTGATACAGCAGTCACATTTTTTTCTCTTCACAAGTTGTCTAAGCACTTCATATACATAGTAAAGTTGGCAGAGATATGCCACGCACTGCCTTAGAGTTATTCTAAGGCAGAAAAATTAATTCTTTAATTATGTAGCATATATATGCATATGTTTCCAAAAGTAAAGTTAAATATGTATAACTAACCTTTCCAAAAGAATTTAAATGCAGCAGATGCTGGATCAATATTTTCCTGGTGGTATTTTTTAATACTTTATTTATATATACTGAAAAAAAGCCTGTTTTCTGAAGATGTGAGAAAATACATTCTGACATTGCATGATACTCTGTGAGTCTGACTATAATCCTCCCTACAAGGATTTTAAATTTGTTTTACATTATTAACAATTAACCTATCCTTGAATTATTTCACTCTAGCATATTTCCTTTATGGGAAGATGCTTAACTTTGAATTTATTATAGAAAGCACAGGATGCTTGTGGTTTATAGTGCTAAGAATGGAGTGTCTTAGCATTGCATTGGAAAGGGAGTGCCTTATTGCAATAGAGGTCATCTAAAATTTTCCTGTATTTTTCATTTTATGAAGGGATTCTAGTGTAGGAGGTGTGCTATTTAAACAGCAAAAGAATTTGATAGCACCTTTGGTATGACTTTGACTTGCATTCAATTGTATATCTTTTAGTACCCCTGTTACATTTGAAAAGGACCAGCTTTGATTTCAGTTGGAATGATTTCCTGGCACAAAACAGCCACATTTTCCACCCTTGAGAGCAGGTCTAGAGTTAACCAGAGAATAAAACAATCCCTGCTTTTACCATATTTCTAGAGATGTCCAGGTGTAATTAAAACAAAACCTCCATATTCCCTACACTGCTCTTCTAATATTAGAGAACATAAAGCAAGTAAAAGTTTGAACTCTGTATGAAGACCCTTGATCCATTTCTTAGATATTGTATTAATCTTCTAGGGTTTTATGACATTAATTTAATTACATAAATATAATTATATAATTCCTTTCAATACAATGAAAACAACCTAGCATTGTTTGCTTCCACACAATGGATTAAAATGTAGTAATTGTATCTACTTTTAGGCATTTATGCACAAAACCTTCAGAAATACAGTAACTTGTTTGGTTTAGTTTGGTTTGGTTTGTTTTTCTTTTCTCCCAAGCACTGCACCCAATCTCAGTCAAAATAATGTCAAAATAATGTCTGGTCACTTTCATTCATGTGTCTGGACATGGATTTAAATACCTGCATTTAGGAAATTTCCTATGAGACTGTTGGTCTTTGGCATCTGTTCTCCATTTAACTGAATAGATATTTTTCAAAGCTGTAAGATCAAGGATAGAATGTAGTCAATTTTCTGACATTTAAAAATTGGTGATGCCTAGTAACATTAGGATGAACAATTTTCAGCACTTCTTTTTCACTCTAAAGTTGAAGCTGAAGTAGATTCAGAATATTTATTAATTATAAATATTTTTTAAATTCAGATTACTGCATTAAAATGAGTTTTTGGTAGTTTCTTTGCTTCCAGTATTAAAGATAAATTATTATATTTGCAGGAAGATGAGTTATATATTTTCACAGAATGATCTATTATTATGCAGCATTATTAACACATGATGGATTCCACGCTCATGTTAGCTGTTATGTTTACAATGTTTATACCCAATCTGCAGTAACCAGTGTTATTAATCATAATTAAATTGTCTTGTGTGTTCTCTTTGTCTGTGGTAAGAAATGTCCACTTATTTTGCCTCTGGGGTTTTCTGAATTAACTAGTAAAATTGAATTCTCTGTAAGTCCCCTTAGATTATGAGAGTAAATGCCTCACACTTTGCTTAAGGAAAACATCACCATCCTCTGGAGTGCTGTAGGTTCCTCAGGGACTTTTTGTGGAGCTCTGTGGATGTGTTGGTAACTGAGTCAGGCTGAATAAAAAAACCTGAACACATTGTTTCTTAGCCCATTGGCTCTCTCACTCTTTTTTCCTGTACAAACTCCAACTGTTGCAAGAAAAGGTGAGCAAAATGGCTGGTTATGCCAATGCAGTAATTATTACTTATGAAATTAATTAGTTTTTCCCCTTGACTGCCTTTACTAAGGGCAACAATCCCAATAAAGAAACACATTTTTGTCTAAACATTTGTTACTCAGTTCACAAAAATCTTGAACTGAAAAAACTGGGCCAGTCTTTCATGGAAAATGTGAGGGTTTTTACTTTGAATGCAGATATATCTTATTTCCTTACTGTTTATATGAAAGAAAAACTATTCTTTGAGCTGAATCATATTGTTATACAAGTGAGAGCTGATTTATTGTATCAACCCAAAAAATCAGCAAACTTTAATGTTCAATATTCTATATTCAATATTCAATATTTAATGTTCAATATTCTAATTTATGCTTAAAATAACATTTGCTTCTTTCTTTACCACTCCTGAAAGTATGGCAAAGTCCTGTTTCTTTATTTCTGTAGCTGTGAACCATGCAGACAGTGTATGCAATTATCCATGTGGTTTCTTCAGAGCTAAGCATCCTTGCTCTATGCAAAGTTACACAACATCTGGAAATTAGGATGTTTTTATTGAGCAGGCATTGAAAAGATTGTTTTCTTTTTCATGTAAATAGATGGGAATGGGTCAAGAAAAACAGCATAAGAACATTTTACATGTGTTCACATGTATTTATCTAGGGAGGGAGGGAACAGGTTTATTGAAGAAATCCTAAGAGCACTAGCAGAACTAAGACAAATGTTATAACAATTTGAGGATATCTTGAATTGACTCTTAAGATACAGAAAGGGGATTTTAAACTGTTACAATCAACCCTCTTACTCAGGGTGATAACTCACTTCAGGATTCTGATTTTTTTTCTCTTTTTTAATATCTGAGAACGCTGTATGGCAGCCATAACACTACTTAAAGTCACTGTCATACACACAGTCTATAGCTTCAGTCTGATTTGCAGAAGTAGCTGAAATGGCTGCTGTCAGCTTCAGAACAGATGAGGAACAAAATCTGTCATGAACCTTGAGAACTTAATATATCACTAAAGACAGTTAATTTAGCAGCCATGACCCATGTAGGCAACAGAATTAATGGCAAGTCTGTTCAGCAATGATGTTCTCCCTGCTGTGCTGTTGGGAATTCAAGTCAATACTTGGATTTCAGCAGTGTTTCCTGTATAGCCTGCTCTGGCTCTGCTCCTCCATCCTCTCCCTGTGTTTCATGGTAGCCAGTTACCATGTTTCTAGGCTGATTATATGTTTATTTTAGTTAAGGAGTATTTTACATCTGTGGAACATTTTTACTCAAATGAATTTTCAAACTACTACATCAACTAGACCTAGTATTGATTTTAAATCTTTTTAGTGTTGGACCCTCATATTCCATTCAGGAAGGACTAGATTTTCTCCTGACAGCTGTCTCTTTTTTAAAGTAAAATTAAGAAAACCATTGGTGTAGAGCTTTTGTCACAAGTGTATAGTGACTGTATAGTGTTAAGACTACTCTTGCAATGTTTCTAGGTTTGTCTTTCAAGCTCTTCTTACAGTGTTTTTTCTGTCAAGAGATCCCTTTGCAATACTGGTGTAATGAACTTTCCAAATATACAGCTGGATAAAACAGCAGGAAAAACAAATATAATACAAAAAAACAGCAGGTTGCTATCTAGGCAACCCTAAATAACACTGTTCTTGGCACAGAGTGAAATTGTCTTATCCTGAAAGTAGTTTTATCTGTGTTGATTGATACTTAAACAGTTTCACATGTTTAAAATGCTGGAAATACTAATAGGAGTTTAAAACACAAAATAAATAATATTTCTAAATTACTTTTCCATTTCAGACTTACTTTTCTAATTTATTTGTAAACAGTGATGCTTTAAAAATTGTCAGGAATTTTTGTAATTTTGAACAGAATTCCAAGGTTCCAAATGTTTTTATTACTCCAAATGTTCCAAACTATTACGTTTTCCTGCTTTGAGAAAAACAAAACAAAAAACTATAACAAGTCTGCAGCAAGTCTTTCTGAATTGTAGAATTTTCCTTTCCCTTATATAATGTAGTCACACAAAAATCTCTCATTTCAAAGGAGACTTTGTGTACCTGTGGAGTAGTAGAAGCATCATTCAAGGAAATAGAGCTGATATGGTGGTTTTTATCCTAAAAGAGGGCTAAAGAAATAACTTATAGCCTGTGAAACCCAGAGATTAACTAGAGATGGAGGAAGGAAGGGTCAGAATAGAGAAATATTTTAAGTGTTAAAGAGATTCTCTCCCTCTACTCTGCTCTCGTGAGACCCCACCTGGAATATTGCATACAGTTCTGGAGCCCATATTACAAGAGGGATATGGGGGTGCTGGAGTGAGTCCAGAGAAGGCCCACAAGAATGATCAGAGGGCTGGAGCACCTCTCCTAAGAGGGCAGACTGAGAGAGTTGGGGTTGTTTAGTCTGCAGAGGAGAAGGCTCCGAGGAGACCTTATTGTAGCCTTCCAGTATCTGAAGGGGGCCTACAAGAAAGCTGGGGAGGGACTTTTTAGGATGTCAGACAGTGATAGAACCAGGAGAAATGGGTGTAAGCTAGAGGAGGGTAGGTTTAGTTTGGATATTAGGAGGAAGTTCTTCACTATGAGAGTGGTTAGACAGTGGAACAGGTTTCTCAGAGAGGTTGTGGAAGCCTCATCCCTGGAAGTTTTTAAGACAAAGCTTGATGGGGCCCTAGGCAACCTGATCTAGTGGATGGTGTCCCTGCCAGGCAGGGGGGTTGGAACTAGAAGGGAACTTTAAGGTCCCTTCCAACTCTGACAATTCTATGATTCTAAATCTTGCTGGAAATTTCTAAGCACCAGGAGTAGCAGTTAAAGATGGAAGGATTGTTTTGTGGGAGATGTTCTCCTGCTAGTGGCTGATCCTTTCTCTTTCCAGTGGGTAGGATTGTTGGGCACGTTTGCCAGGCTGAAAGACAAAGGGTGGATGATGACCTATCTGAGGGCTCTGACAATGCCTGACATAGCAGCAGGTAAGGGCAGCAACACTGCCAATTTGGGGTTGTGCAGAGCATCCTAGCCCTCTTGGAGTGTTTGGGACTTTGGTATTAGAAAGAAGTCCTTTATCTTTAATATCTAAAAAGTTAGGAGAGTATTTTGAAGATTACATTTTCCAATACAGGCATATACATTCTGTGAGTTTGGGCCACAGTAAACTTTTCTCTGTTTTTCTTGTCTTTGAATCCCAAAGTATAGATCTGTTAAAAAATTAAAATCAGTATGAAAACCTGGTGCCAAAAAGGGCACAGTTAATTCCAACTAAACTTTCAATAATCAAACATAGTTTTTAAACTAACTTCTGGGAAGCATGACCTAGTAATCACAAGAAAATACACCCTGCCATGGAAGTATACTGATAGGGAAGAAAACATCAAGGGAAAAGAATCTTATGTTAGGTCATTGTTATACTTCTAAGCCAGTATAGTTTTGTTTACTGACCCTTATATGCTATACCTTCATCTGTTCTTGAGTGTAGCTGTTTGTGTAAACACTTCAATGCAGAATTGGCTGTTTTCTGTATTGCATATTTCATTTGGTGAAATACTTTGTTCTTGTATTTCCAAGACTTGCTTTCATGTTTTTATAAACCCTGAATAACAATTAATTTACTAAATATACATCCCCAGTTCTGGTTTTTATTCTCGTCTCCCATGTGTACTTGGGAGTTTTAAAGGTTTCACATCTTTGAGAATTGAGTCTATCTCCTTTATTTTACTTCTATAACTTTTTCCTTTTCCTATTCCTATTCCAATTTTATTTTTTCTCTCTCTTCCTGAACTTTCTTTTATTTTTCCTGCTTTTATTATCTTCCATTCAAACTTTTTTTTTCTGATCTGCTTACTCATAAGTTGTCCCATTTTTATTCTCCAACATCATATACCTCCTCCTTTTTCTTAAGTAGTTCTTTCAAAATCAATAATTCAACAGCTTGTGACAGGGCATGGTGAAAATGAAAGAAATGAATGCTCCCTAATTGATAGTATTTTGAAGTGGGTGAGAAAATGACAAAAATGTTACTTATATAAATAAAGAAGCAACTCTAAGAATGTGAAAACAGAATGCATTATTTCTTTTCCTGAAGCCATCTCACCTACAAGTGCTTAGACAAGAAAGGATTACAAAAGTTAAGGTTAAGGAGCATAATAGGAATGAGTTCAGTAGGACATTATTTAGTAGCTTCTCTTCCTCCCCTAGACCTTCAAATTAAGTGAAAGGAAAGGCATGAGAAGAATGATTGAAGAGGTGGCCCAGGGGGGCATTTGGTAAAGTTGAGCCTATGAGGGAGTAAAGTGAACATTATTTCTCTTACTGTCCTACAGAGGAGAAGTTTTCAGTATTTAACAGTAAGCTATTGATCACTGCTGTCTTACTGCAGAAATGTTCCTTTTTAATCCCATTTGGCTGTTATATAGGAAATATTGGTCTCAGCAACACACATTGCAAACATTTCTGTGTAGTTCAACAGACTACAAGACTTATGTAATTAATACTTGTTAACACGTCTGTAGTATAAATGAGTTGAATTTTTGCCTGAGCTGTTGTACTTCCAATGTGTCTGTTGTTTTCTGTCCCTCACTGAATGTTTTTGACTATTTATTCTATGCATTAAAACTATTTTTTTACTTTGTAAGAGGCAGCCCCTCAAAGAAAGAAAAGATCTTAGACAGAAGATATTCAATAGTATTCCTTCATCTGTGTGTCTTTATATCCTACAGCAACATAAATGTCTTCAAAACTATGTAGTATTGGGTGATACTGACCAAAAGGATCCACAACTAGAAAGGCAAAATTGCACTGAAAGAGAGGAAAAAGGCTCTAATATTTGGGGAAAGAATATTTGGAGGAACCTACTCCACTTTCTTATGGGGTAAATATTCACTGGAAGAGCTTTCCAGAATAACATATAGCAATATAAAACAAGATGATTTTCTTCTGAATTGCTTCAAATAACTTTTAAACTTTTGTCACTTATATATTTTTAATTATTTTGACCTTCTTTTTAAATGTTAACAATATATTTTCAAATATACCACCACTAAAGTAATTGGAAGGAAATTCAGCAGAAATAATTTCTTTATAATTAAACAACAGTTTTCAGAAATAAGTTTCATTTTTACTTGTAAGGAACCATAATTTGCTTAAATCTTAACTACTTCCAAATTCTTCTTTTCCTTATGAAAAATCCTCCCAAAGCTCTTTTTGTTCAGAGCTTAACAGGAGACTTTTCTCTGAGTTTCTCCATCTTCAGAGTAGGATGTGCTTTATCTAAAAATCCAACATAAATGAACATACAATTATGCCTTTTTCCCTGTCTCTTTTACCAAAGTCAAGAAGTGCTTGACTCTCCCTCTTATAAATATCATTGCTCTTCTTTTTAACAATGAAAATCACCAGATTCTTAACACAATAGACAGCTAAGCCATTTGTTAGTAGATTATGAAACTGGAAGAATAATATGGGTCCCCTAAAAAGTTGGAGATATAGGTGACAAAACAATACAGCTCTACATCAAAGTATCTAAAATGTTTACTTGCCAGTGTCTGCAGGATTAAAAGATTTCTGAAGTCCCCTTAAAATCCTAGAGATCTTGATTCAGTTTCCTATACAAAAGTGTACCATGTGAGGCAACTTTTCATTACCTAGGATAAATATACAGAGCTGGCAGAGAGGTCATTGGAGCCCATGAAGTTATTCAGATTACCCTAAAGATGTGGTTGATTAACAGAATAGCTCTCCAGACACCACAGTCAGTATTTTCTTGATTTTAATAGATTATAACTGCAAGTTAGAGATTTTTTGCATATATTGACACTCACCTGCATTCACCTGAATGTAGGTGTCAATCTCTAGCTAAATCCCACCCTAGATTATGATTACACAGGGCTTTCAGGAACATGGTTATGTTGAGGATTTGCCCCAGATGATACAACATTACAGATGGTAGATGAAAAACATCACTTGTTATGGTTTGGATTAGAACAGAATTAATTCTGTTCAGTAACTGTATTTTCTAAAAGATATTCCACCACCACATACATAATACTGTTATTAGTTATCCCCCCCCCACACACACACCTTGCCTGAACTGTCCCTTTAAGAAACCTGAAATTCCTGAGTTGAGGACACTGCAAACCCCCCTCCGGGGGGCGGGGGGAGAATGCTGGGTTTCTCCGGGGGACTTTTGTTGTTTGGAACCACGAGGAAGCTCCCTTTCTGCTGGGACTTTCGGCCGAGCTGCGTGCTGTCTGCCTGTGCTGAAACCTACGGGTGCTATCTCACTGCTTTGGACTGCTTGTGCTGATTCCACTGGGAGCTGGCATCGGGACGGTTCAGTATCTTGGGTCCTGTACCTGTTTATATTTGTTTCCTTTATATCTGTTATTATTATTAAAGCAGTTCTTAGTTTTCAACTTCCAATCCAGTCTCTCCTTTACCTGCTGTGTGTGGGGGGCTGGGAAGAGCCCTTAAACCCACCACAGACTTCAAATTAGCTTTGGTAGGGTGAATAGACACTATAAAGAAGGCTATTAAAATCATCTACAATTTGAAATGAAGGCAGGAATAGACAGAGAATAAATAAACAAGGTGAGAGCAGAGTATTTTGTCCTTAGAAAAGGAGTTTATAAAATGTAAGTGCATAGAAAAAAAGCTGGTTTTGATAAAGTTATATATGCAATATATATACATAGATATATGCATATCATACAAGTGTATAATGTAGTTCACAGGAGACAATCACACATAAAGACCTATGTGTGTATACAGTATATCATATATAGAAAAATATAGAATGTACTATATTGAAACTTCTAAAAATGTTATGACTTTTGCTCTATGACTTATTTTTTTCCATGATAATGAATAAACCACAGCTTCCTGTTCTGGTCTTTTATTTTAACCATTTGAAGCATATGATTTCAATGCCACTGGATGATAAGTTGAGCTTCTGAACTTGGGCAGCTATAGGTTCTCTTTCCTTGCCTCTGACACTCATCCATATGCACTGTAAGAACGTGTAGGAAGATTTTCCATGACTCACACAAAATCTGTTATGTAAAAACCTTGTAAAAAATGCATTGACAATACCTTTGTATTGATCAAGAATTAAATACATCCATACAGCTGAAGTCTGAGCATAAAAGCAGACATTTTCCAGCTCATTCAACCTATTACACCTGGAGAAGTCCTGGGGAAAGGCATTCTCTGTAACATACATTTAGTTTGGAAGTGTTTTCTTTCCTAATGAGTAAAACCAGCTTGCTTTTTGTTCATGTTCTTCCCTAATAGCATGCAACAGGAGAGAAGTCTTTTTGAACATTCAGAATCCATCTTTACTTACTGATTAAGAGACAAAGGGAGAAATAACCTTTAAAAGAGATCAGAACCAAATGGCAAGGAAAATTCCCATAGAGCAAAAATGACATTTTGAGTTACCCCTCAAAATTAATCACAAAGCACCTCAGACTCTGCAAAACATTCATAATAAAATGAGAAACATTTCCAAGGAAGTAAGAAGCTCTGGTTTGCACTGGGAGTCTCAAGTGCAGATTTCTTGTAGCTAAATTCTCACTCCATGTGAACTATAGAATAAGCATTTTTAATCTTTCTGTTACAGCTGTCTGTCAGGGTCTTTTGCTTATCTCTTTCCATTTGTACATTGCTTAGCAATGCAAAACTCTTCTAGTATGTTGTCAAAAAACATCTTAGATGTTCATTTATGAATGTTTCCTGTTTGAAAATGATCAGAAACCAAGATTTTTTTTTTGTGTTATCTTCTTTTTTAGGAAAATGTAATTGTTATTTTGAAATATCAATTAGCCAGTTGAACTGAAATAATTGATACATTACAAGAGCTTTCTTTCTGAGCTCCATAAGTGAGCATGGAAATGCTTCCAAATGATCACTCATGATATTTCACAGATATGTGTGCACATGAAAACAGCTGCACCTCTGCACACATCAAAGAAGTAGCCTATGCTCCATCTGTGACAACCTGCATTCCTTCCTCAGCACATTTTAAGCACAAAATCATTTGTACACTATAATTACTATCTTCTGTCCACAGACAAAGCAATCAGAATAGCTCAATATTTGCCCTTTATTACTAAATTTCACTTTCCATGGAGAAAACCAAAGAAAGAAGCAAACAAACAAACCCTTTGTACTCATGGATCCTTCGCATTTTGACAAAATTTTGAGTGAGTCTGATGGAACATATGTGATTACTTCAATGGCACTTTTATCTCTTAGCCCTGCTTCTTGAGTGAAATTAACACTAAAAGATCTTCAGGAAATTTCATGTAGACAGAGGTCTATGTTTTAGATAGGAATGTTTTGTTTCTCTTGTCAAACAATCAATTATTAATTTTCCTACAAGGAAAGTAATTTAAAATAGAGATTAAAAATTGTTTAATTAAAATACTTTACAATGGCACCTGTAAGTTAACCAAGAAGACTCAAGTTGTATACAATTAGTTTTAACCTACAAAAATGAAATATTTTACACTCCATTTATCAGGACAAATGTGAAGATAAATAATAAATTGGAAGCACACTTTTTAGAAAATATATTACACAGAAATTTACTGTAAATTAGCCCACTGGAGATGATTTTTGTGTTGTTTTATAGCTCTGTTTATATGAAAGAAGAATATAGTGTTTCTTTTTCCATTTTCTTTGGGGAACAGACACAAAGCAGAAGAATTTCACTGTTCATTAAAAATTTTCTGGTATTGTTAACACAGGTGAGGAAAAAGTGCACTAAAAAAGCATTTTTTCATAATAATCCTGTGAATAACTAAAAATTCCCACAAAATGCACTATTGGAAAATGTAGATACATACTTAAAACTTTTTTTTCCTAATGTTGGAAAAAGCTGTCAGTCACTAGGTTTTCATAGCCAGTCACTATATCAGTCAGATGGCTAGACAGTAGGATAGTTGGACTCAGTGGTCTCAGAGGTCTTTTCCAAGCATGATGATTCTATGATAAACAAGTAACAGTTTTACAGGTCAAAATTTCTTCAATACAAAAAATTCATTCCAAAATCCAAATATTTAGTTGATGAATGTTTCTCTAGGTTTTTTAAATTATACAAATCACATATGATTGCTTTTTACTGTATGAGTTGGTTTTTTGTGGAGAAATTAGTCATCCATTTAAACCCAGCAGTCTGGAAAAAAAAAAGATTGATAGGGAAAACCAATGGAAATTGAAGATGTGCTTTCTTTGCTCCAGCAAAGTTTCAGAAGATTTTATTCAATGCAAGAAGAAATGGAAAGGGGAGGATGATAAATACTGGAAAATTTACCATGTCTGAGTTATTCTGTGAGAAAAGGTGGCACATTTAGAGAGGCTGTGAAGAGAGGAATAATTTTAGTGATAGTAGGTGCCTTAAGTAGAACCTGAAGCTCCTTGATTTAACTTCAAGATAAGTTGGCAATATGAAAGTTATATCCTGAAGATAGATTGTCGGAACATACATACAGGACAAAAAGGCATTTTGGCACCTGCTTGAGACATTATAAGCAGATTTCTTACTAACACTACATGGAGTAAACAATTTCTTTTTATTCTTAATCCTGTTTGTTGGAAATTATGTTTGATGCCTCTTCCAAGAGGTTAGAGCTATGTTTTTAAGGACTGGATATATAAAAGCAGCATCTTTTAGACTAGGATAAAAATTGTGTTTCTGAATCCAGTTATAGGAAGCAATGACTTCTGAGAAAATATATTAGTTTTCTGAAGTGTAAGATCTAATCACTCATATGATCTAAATAAGAAAGGAGAGCATGATAGAATCTTCTTTTTGCTCAAGGAGAAGACCTGAGGGTTTTTTAGAAGGTTTTCTGTTGTTATGAATAAGAATGTGGCTGAGAGGTTCACAGCTGTCTTAGTCTACCTGTTCTGCTAGGTAGAGGGTTGGATTGCAATAAGAGTGTGGTGATGTAAACAAGAGGTGAACAGGTGGGCAAGTTTGAGAATCACTAGAAGAATTGATGTCAGTTATACAAGTAGCTGTAAGGAGATTGTTGTATCAAAAGGAGATGTGAAGTAAATTTTGTTTTCAAGTTAGGCTAGTTATTAGGCAAGGGGAAATGAAAGTAGATATATTAGTTTAGAATAATTCCAAAGGCAAGCTTTACACTCATAGAGAAAAACCTCTTGAGTGTGTCATTCCATTCTGTGGCTTTTTGAAGAAAGCAAGCTAGTCTGGGTTTGGTTTTGTTGGGCTTTCTTTTTTTTTTCATATTTATGCTTGAAAGCAGGAAAGTTTGTGCATTTTTGTTTTGCTTCAAAGTTTCTGTCTCATGATGTAAGTGTTAACCTTTTGTTGTGGATCAAATGTGTAGTGAAAAAGATCAAAACCTTATTTTGAGGAATGATTTTATGTGGGAAATTGCTGCCACTACTTCTAGATGAAAAAAAACATCGATGCTCCTGCAAGAGGAATTTTTAGGATGCTTGAAATTTACAGAGAACACATTTCTTTCACAGTTTACTACTGTGCTTCTAGTACAGATGGCAACCAAATGCTTAATGTTGTACAAGGAGGCAAAGGCAAAAATGCTTTCTATTGGAACTAAATCTGTATAGTCATACTTGTAGGAAGAAAGATTTGTCAGGATTTACATAATTCAGACCTCCAAAAGACAGGGATAAAATCATTTTCTTCTCCAAATGTAGTAGATTTTCCCCTCTAATGTTCCTATGTACCTGTTTTATGAAATCTTACATTGTTTTAAGAAATTTCTCAGTCAGACTCCCCAGGGAAAAATATATATTTTTAGCAGTTGTTTTTTTCTTCACTCAGACTCCTGACACCAAGTTGATTCAGACAGTACCTTCAAATTAACTGAACTATACATCCACATGTTTTACATTATGAACAGATGGAGATCAGCCTAGGGAAATCAGTAGTGTTCCCCTACTGGTTTTGGTTTTTAGAACATACATAACATTATGGGAGAAACCTTTCTTTTCTCAAAATCTTGGGTTAGAACAAATGGCCTAGAAACTCTTACATAATTTAATCTTATAATATGGGCTTAGAGTAAACAGTGCACCTACATTTGGTGTAAAAAACACAAGAAAGATAAAATTTCAATCAGCAGATACCTCTTTCTTTAAATAAATAATAATAAAAATACCTCCCACTAGGGTAATGGAGACATTAACCACAAAGATAAGAACAGTCACTGTAGTTTCAATGATGTAAAGTTTGAGAAGATGTGCAGAGCTGGTTATGTGAGTCTGGAAAATAGACTAATTTGCAGTTGGGAATGTGCTGTGGGAACTTCTTTGGTTAGTGATTGTGTCAGTTTGTCAAAAATGCATCTCTTTGAGATCCAGGTAGATCCCAAGGAAACCTGAAAACAAGTGTTGGTCATGGGAATCACAGAATCATAGAACTGTCAGAGTTGGAAGAGACCTTAAAGATCATCTAGTTCCAACCCTCCTGCCTGGCAGGGACACTTTCCACTAGATCAGGTTGCCAAGAGCCCCATCCAACCTGGCCTTAAAAGCTTCCAGGGATGGGAACTGAACATAGAAGGAGCTGTGTGTGGTCTTCTGCAAAAATAGTGAAAGAAAATTAAAAAATAGAATTAAAAAAATAGATCTTTTATAATAGAATTCTATTCTATAACACATGATGAAAAGCTAGGATCAGACTCTATGCTTAAGTACTGTGCTTTATGATTTCTGGAGTGCAGCATACTTATGTGAGTCGCAGGGTTATATTTAACTGACATACAGAATTTCCAGATTTTAGCTCAACTTTGAGGACCTAGATTCCCATTGATTTTAGCATCTACATTCCCTTTATCTCTAAGAAAAACATCTTTAGCTTGAACCTTGCTGCTTCCTGACACTTCTGGCAAGTGTGATTGTTTTCTCTTCTGTGTTGTTTATGGTGTGTCCTGAAGCACTTTACTTCACTGCTGCTTCCAACCTTATCAGCCCTCCCTCTTTGTAAGACTATATGCTGTATATCAAAGAAGAGGAATGCAGACATCAATGTAGGGTGCAGAAGACACTGCAGGTTCTGGAATGGGATTTCTGAGCATGACTGAGTTGGGCTGTGAGGCTCACTCACAGTTCTCAGTGTCTCTAGGGTAGTACCCCTGTGCCCCACATGAGTGCTGCATGGTTAAACAACCTTTTCAGGCATTCGTTAAGATGTTAATGAGATCATAGAAGTGATGACAAATAGATAGATGGTGAAATGCATCTTGGGCATTCCACTTTGGAAAGGGAGCAGTAAGGTGTTTCTACTCCAGGGAAACAGCCAGCAGAATCACAGAGAATCACAGAATATCAGGGGTTGAAAGGGACCTCTGGAGATCATCTAGTCCAACCACCCTGGCAGAGCAGGTTCTCCTGGAGCATGTTGCACAGGATGGCCTGCAGAGTGGTTTTGAATGCCTCCAGAGATGGAGACTCCAACACCTCCCTGGGCAGCCTGTTCCAGTGCTCCACCACTCTCAAACTAAAGAAGTTCCTCCTTATGTTTAGGTGGAACTTCCTATATTTCAGTTTGTGCCTGTTCCCTCTTGTCCTGTCACTGGGCACCACTGACAAAAGTCTGGCCCCATCCTCACGACACCCAGCCATTAAGCATTGATAAGCATTGATGAGATTCCCCCTCAGTCTTCTCTTCTCTTGGCTAACCAGCCTTAGCTCTCTCAGCCTTTCCTCATAGGAGAGATGTCCAAGCCCCCAAACATTTTGTAGCCCTCTTCTGTACCCTCTGCAGAAGTTCTGTGTCCTTCCTGAACAGAGGAGCCCAGAACTGGACACAGTACTCCAGATGAGGCCTCACTAGGGCAGAGCAGAGGGGAAGGAGAACCTCCCTCAACCTACTGGCCACACTATTCTTGATGCACCCCAGGATGCCATTGGCCTTCTTGGCCACAAGGGCACATTGCTGGCTCATGGTCATCCTGCTATCCACCAGGACTCCCAGGTCTTTTTCCACAGAGAATGGCTGCAGTTCTGCTATGCCATTAAATAACCTCATAAAGGAGCAAAAAGAGGTAATTTCAGCTGAGGACAAGCTAAATGTCTTAAAGGCTTGACTTAAAAATGTGTTATGAATAAATCACTTTAAGATGTTGAATTATCTCTTTAAAATAATTATGTGGTGAAGTAAACTACCTCCTCAAAGAGCTTTCATACACATAGCCTAAAATTTTAATTTCTTGCATGCAGTGATGTTAAGAGGAACTGAGTTAAAATCTGGCAGTTTTTCTTGTTCAGCAATTATGTGAAAGAAAATAAGAGTTCCAGTGCAAACAATCTCATACATAAAAGTCTGGATTAAAAAATCCCTAAACAATTTTGAAATGAATTGGTTTGCTGTGTGTTAAAAACTTGTTCTCTCTTTGTAGATTACAAATTTCAGTAATACTACAATAACTTGGAGAGCTAATGAAACAAATGAGATAAAGTGAGTGCTCTCAGAAAAACTCATCCAAACCCCACTGAACTCAATCTAAATCTTTCTACTGACTCCAGTGGGCTGAAGTGGAAGATTATGTTTTAGTGGAAGGTAGACAACTTGCAATTCTTTTGATATCTGAATTTCCTATGCTGTTTAAGAGATCATATCTTCATCTAACAGAGAAAGAGAGAAGAGAGTTTTATTTTATTTTATTTTCCATGAATTAAATTTGCCCTATATTAAAGTTGGCAGAGATTACATGATCTATGTGAGGAGGAAGCAGAGAATAAACAGAACTCTGTTCTTCCTTATCTTTCTTCTTGTTATTAAATCACTGTAGTTGAGTATGGAAGTGCCAAGGTGGATGTGAGCAAGTCAAACTCCATGGGTGGCAGGCAACTGCATCCCTGCGTTTGATGAGCACCTTTTATAGCACCACCCGTGGAGCTGCTTCAGCTATGAGCTTTAACTTCTCCATCTAGTACTGAAAATGGAGTGAAAAAGAGGGCATGCAAGAAGAGGAATTTTCAATAAGGTGAAAAAGTAGTTTGACTAAGCATTTCTTTTATGGAAGCAGAGAGAAACCTTCACATTGACAAAAGTGTTTAGTTGGTGAAATATTAAAAGAGAAAAGAAAGGAAGAATCACAGGAGAAGGAAAATCTTATGTATGTTTGTATGTGAAGATGGAGAATTATAACAAAGGCTGAAGCTCTTGGAGTGACAATTTAATTACCATTAACAGCAGAAGACTAAGACTCTCCATAGGCAATAGGAAAGGATTTTTATACACCTTTATAAAACAAAGCTTCTGTTCTTCACATAGTCAAACCACTAAGTATCTCTTTCCACATCAGCGGTGTGACTAAGCCATACTATTCTGGTCAGGGCTCTTTCCTCCACAATTCTCATACCAATACTTCTAGTAATGTTATTTGTTTGAGGTTTCTTGGTATATAAACTAAGGTTATGTTGTGGGGAAATAGTATTTCACTTGAAAGAATTGTCACATGGAAACCTTATACACGATTTTACATTTCTTTTAAATTAATGTAAGCAGTGTACATTGGCTGAAGAAACACTGTTTAGTTATTATTTGTGTGACAGTTTCTTGGTGTTCATTCTGACAAAAGGAGGAAGAAACTGTTCTCTTCCCTGAAGTTTTAATTAGGGATAATTTTTCTGTTGTTTCTTGGTGTTCAAACTGAAACTTCTGAAACTAAGGGGTTTTCTATTTTGTGACCTACTGTGGAGCTGTTTAATGGCACACACAAACAAACAAGATCCTTGTCACTACTTTTCCTTCTGTCAAAATCTTGCTTCTTAAAGGCCAAAATATCAGGTACTGCTTGACAAAAGGATGACAATAGAATACAATCCACAGCTTTTTTTCCAGAACTTGAAAAATAAAAAAGCATGAAAGGTAAATAAGGAAGCTAGCTAAAGCAAAATGTCAAGGACAGAACAAAGGGGGATGTACTTGATTCTAAGAAATATAATAGCCAGCAGTGGACCAGCTGAGAGGTAGCTGTATCTTGCTATTTGTACAGCAAGTTACTAGAAATGGTGGACATTGAAAACTATTTACAATAATCCCCCCATAACTCTGAGGTTTTGTGTTGGCTTTTATTTTTCTTCTTCTGCCCATTTTTATTGGTTTAGAGAGGCAGAGGGAAATATCTTGTCTTTTAATCTTGTGATACCATCATCTAATTACATTTAAGGAACAATTGTTTTCCAGGTTTTAAAGTCAGTAAAAACATGTGGATCTTAACCTTAATTTCCATTAATTTATTCCAAATTATGCTGGGCTTGTTTTCCAAATACAATCTGTTTTATTGATTAGGTTTTTTTAAGAATAATGCAAAGAGTTACTTTTAGATCCTATGGGATGTGTATGGTTCATGAGCTGTCTCAGCACCCCTCTTTAAAGGAAATGGAAATCATGGTAATTTTTGTCATGTAGAAAGAATGTTCCTTTCACCCCTCCATAAATCAAAACTTATTAGTTCACCAAGGGAATCAAGAACTCTGTTTCCAGATATGCACAAGTTGAGTTTCTCCTAGTCCTACATCTGCAGGAGGCAAGTTGCATGCATACAGTGTCTGCTTTCCATACTTCTGCATCTGCATCCAAATTTTGGAAAATTCACAAGATAAGTGTAAAAAAAGCTAAATCTTCTTCCTTCCTTCATCATGTACATAACCATGACAGCTAAATAATAATGTAATTCACATTGCTAAAACTTAGTTTTTACTAGATGGACTGACAGCAAGGGATGAGAAATTAAAAATCAATAAATGATTGAGAAGATAATTTCAGAATTGGCAGTTGGGCAAACCAAAAGCATTCTACTATGACAGTATGTTTTGCCAATTCTGATTTCACAGAAATCTGAGGAGTACAGATCTGAAAGTCCTTGAATTTCTGCCAGTTTACTGGGACAGATGGGGTGATGAAGCATCTCAGTTTCCATCTACTGAACTAGGTAGTTGGCCAGACTGGCTGCTCTGTGACCAAAAGCCAAGATGCACTGTGGTGTGTCTAAGGTTCAGGATTACAATAGAAAACAATGTGTGAGATCAAAACCAAAATAAATTATACTGAAAACAGTTTGGAAATTTCAAAATTTTGAAGGTTTTCATGAGTAGGAACAACCACTATGGCTCCTGCCATTCTTATGAAAGGAAGAGAGCTGTCCTGGAAATTTTGCAGAAAAATTTGTGTCTTTACAAGAAATTTTTACAAGAAATCATTTACAAGAAAGTGAAGAGTAATTTTGAATACATGGGTATCTGGGCCAGATACATCCAACTGTAAAAACTGATTTTTCCTTTCCCAGGTTATAACTCTCATTTTGATGGGTAAGGAATTATCTTTTCAATGTCTTATTCTTATATCTATAAACTCTTTCTCCATATGGACTAGCATAAAGGTTTTCTCCATCAGACTCTATTACAGAAGAAGCTCTGGGTTCTGCATGGAAAGTGATGTTGAAGATGTTTCAGGTGTAATAAATACAAGAGGATGAAGGCATGGTGGTCATCTGTCAGCAAACATCTCACTAGGCTTGCTAACAGAAGATGTCATGTTTGTTCCTAAAGTAACTTCTAACTCCTACTAGAAAATAATTTCAATATAGCTCTTACTTTAATAAAAGTGTCCCCTTATTTATTTTTAACTATGAAATTAATGTAACAACATTTCCATCTCATACTAAAACATAATCTCCTTTGAAAAACTAAAGTTAATTTCTTTTTACAACTCCATCTGGTGAATAAATGTGTAGCTAAAAGACTCTGGTAAATTTCCAGTGTGCTGGAAGTAAACTGGAATGATTGAAACAGAAGTGTTTGTGTGGGCATTTGTAGATAAAATTTCAAGCCCCCAGCAAGCAACTCAGAATGTTTTGAAGGGGGATGTCCTTATGGTAACACAGAATATTGTAAAATATTTCAAGATGAAATTAATAGCAGTAGATGTATTTCTTGTTGAAAGGGAAATTCTGTCTAGTGAGCATAAGCTCAGAGATTGCTGAGGTTGCTGCAGACATACACAAATTTGTTTGTATAATATAAACAGTAAATCATAATTACTTTTTACTCTCCATAGCAAATCTCTTATTCTAGACAGATCTGAAAGAGTTTCATATCTACTTTTTATCTTGATCTGTTAAAGCCCAAAGGCTTTTAGATTTTTCAAGTTTTGCCAAATTCATAGAAGAGCAGGTTTGGAAAGGATCTTAGAAGTACAGTAGTTCATCTTCCTGCATGACTCTTTTGATTTTTATTAGAATTGATGTTGTTGATAGTTCCAATTCACATGTGTAGGTAAACTGAGCAAAACCAAATTTTCTCTAGGTGTTAAAAAACAACTTAAAAATGCTAATGCTACCTGTGGAAACAATGGGCAGCTTGAATGCATAAACCCAGTTTTTATTTTTGTTTAAATTATATCTTTAATTAGGGCACTAGCCTTGACTTTGGAAGTCTGTTTTTCTTTTATCTTTAGATTTCCTGGGAGACTTCAGAAAGTAAAGGTGAAATGTGTCTGTGCAATGTAATGCAATGTGCTTGCTGCACATTGAGCCAGCTCTGACATTGGAAAGCACAGCACTGCTGGCTTTGCAGCACTTGCAGAGAAACTGGCTACAATAAACTGCATGTTATGTAAAGTTTTTAACTGATCTAAAATATCAAGCTCTAATGTGCCTTTTGTTCAGACTACTGAAATCTTTGATCTAGTCTTGAGTTCTTCTAGTCCTTGTCCAGAAACAAGTCCTTTATTTCAGTCAGAGAGAAAGAGTGTCACCTTAGGTCACTGCACCCTCTCAATGTGCTTGAGTGGGTGAGGCTTCACCTAGTCTATTTCAGGTACCTAAGCATCCTTCTCTCTTTAGAGACCACACACTGAAATTTCTTACACATTTAATTTTACAGTAGGATTTGTGAGCCTCAGCAGTTCTCAACTCCCACTTTACAACCTGTCAAAGGATTACAGAGGCATTAAAATAAATAAATAAAAAGACACATCCCTGGAGTTTTATTTATTGTTCAAAGGAAGATGAAAATTATCTTAGCCACATCAATATTAACAAGGAAGAAAGAAGAAAAGGGGAAAAAGAAGAAAAATCAAGGTTTTCTTGCTAAAAAGACTGACAGTACCACATATAGAGTTGCAATAATTAAAAAGGAAAACTATATAATTTGTGACATAATGTCTATTCAAGCTGCTCTGTGACCTAAAAATCTGACTTTATTAATACAACATTACAAGTGACTTTGAAAGGTCTTATTAGAGCTTGCTCGATACTTTTTGTATTATGCTCTGTCATGCAAAACACACATACTCTTTCTATATAAGGAATAAAAAATATCACTCTTAATTTTTTTGAAAGTTCTGGGAATAAAAACATTAATTCTGGTGACCCTTTCTGACTTCAAAGCAAGAAGTATGTAAGAATCAATATACTTGAGAATAAACCAAGAAACATTTATATGAACTTAACAGTCTAGGAACTCAGAAAACAAACACCTTTTAATGCTACCATTCTCTGATAAGTTTCACTGCAACATAGACTTATTTCAGTCTCTTCTAACCAAAATATGAATGAGGAGCAAGAGACTATTTCTCTCTTCCTTCACCTCTTTTTGAATGTTCCAGTTGGATCTTCACTGTCTCCAACCTCCTAGACCCATCACCCAGTGCTTTCAGTCCTAATGAACTGACCTCAGGCTACATTTCTTTAGATATTCTTAGACTTGGAAAGTACATGTTAAAAAGAATGTCCAAGACCTAAAGTTAAAAGCCATCAGAATTGGTTACTGTTCACATTGCGCCAAGTGTCATTTTTTAACTTTTATCATATAGGAGAAAGAAAATTGCATAAGGGCTACTCAAGAGATGAGAGGATATAATAAGAAGAGTAATTAGTGAAGGTCACAGAAAGATTTAGCTAAAAA
Source organism: Galbula dea (assembly GCA_013399015.1). Lineage (NCBI taxonomy): Eukaryota > Metazoa > Chordata > Aves > Piciformes > Galbulidae > Galbula > Galbula dea. The sequence continues at coordinate 518,640 of VWZX01001852.1, read as the reverse complement.
TACTTCAAAGTAATATGATGGAAAAAAATTGCCATAGAAATTATATGGCTGATCACCTACTAAGAGGAACAGTTCACAAAAACAACCAGTGCAAATAACTTCCCTTACTGTCTATGGCAGGTACATGACACTCTATTTTCTTCCATATAAACTTATTTTTCTAAGGATCTCCTCACCCCCACCGTGAATAATCCCATTTCCTCTGAAAAGAACTGAAGTAGCAATGCCAGATCTAACTGATACAGCTGCTGGATATCATCTCTGAAAATTACTCTGGCTCTATATGCAAGCACTGCTGGATCTGCCTGACTATCAGGAAGGTCTACAATGGGCTGGTCAGCACTAGAACCATTTTGTTTGCAAGGTTTTAACCTCTGTGGATATTGAAGCATTTGAAACCATAAACATGATGTAAAAACAGCAGCAGCACAGTTGGGAGGTTTTTCAGTGAATTTCTCCTGTGTCTAACAATGGACTTTTGTTCTACACCTGCTGTGTGACTTGGACCTTCATCAGCAATCACAGAAACCTCAAAGAGGAAAAAAACCCTTAAAATGGATTATCTGTTGTCTAACAGGGTACAACCTCCAATTACATTTCTGGGTGTTCCAAGATACATGACCTGTCTCTCTTCTATACTTTTGTTTGAGATCAGAGAGCATTATTTCCTTCACTGATGGCAATAGTACAGCCTTTTTCTCCTCTCTTCAGCAGTCTACTTTCAGAAACTGTCAGAAATCAGCATCTTTGAAATCTGTTTTCTGCATGTCAGCACCTCAATTTAATTTTAAATTATATTATTTCACAATCACATTATACCAAAAGGAAGTAAAACAACCTTGTCTTTCAAAAGATTTAGTTAAAATTGCCACATCATTAAACATTAAGGGTAAGCAGAATTTAGAATGAATGCTGAGGAGACAAAGCTGTCCATACATGGTCACATAAATTTGGAAAACCTAGGCCAATAGCAAGTATTTAGTGAAGGCATTTAGTAAAATACAGAGCATTCAAGTCTGTGCCTGCACACACGTGGGAAGTATCACCATAAAATACACAGGACTGTTGGCAAGTAAAGTAGCATGTTTCTTAATAAGACAGGAAGAAATCTATACTGGCTACAGGCCCTGGGGGGAAAGCCATCTTTGGAAATGATCTAGTCTATAAACTCATGCTATAGCAAAAAAAGCTGGACAGACATTATGGCACCATCTTATCAAGTGGTTGCCAAGGTAACCCTGAATAAACGTACAGGAACAGGAGAGCTCATCACTTTCTCAAGATACGTGGAGCACACAGAGGGACTATCACTACTTAGAGGTCACAGCCTAAGACAGTCTGTTGGTTATATCAGAGTGAACAGGTAATTATACAACCAAACTTCTACAGATACTAAGTTTTGTTGGAATAAAGCTAACACACACAACCTCCCAGTTCTCATAATTCTTAATTTTGTTCTTACCTTTTGGGCATGCAGAACTGAAATTAACTAAAACCAAATCAATTTATACATATTCATTTTCTTGAAATGTAAATGTAGTGTTTTCAAAGCCAAAAGTATGAATCATTATTCTTGTACAAGATTTATAAGAAATCTCTAAATCTTCACCCTTTATTTGGTTCTCAATCTGTGTAAACTTTGAGGAATTAATTCTGATCTTTTCTATTTGAACTATATCAAAAGCATTAATAATTTAACCTAGCTTAAATTCCCATTCTGAGATATGAAAATGAATATTAAGTATGGCAAGCTGGTAAAAAATACATCAATATTTTATAGAATTATTGTTTAAGGCTTATGAATAAACATGACTTACATGTTTAATGAATATGTATCAAGACTTCTGAACTGTAAGTCATGTTTTTCTGTGACTTTTGCCACAGTGCTGCTGAGTATGCCCAAATCATAAAGTAGGATAATGTATACAATATAAATGCACACATTACCTGAATTATGAATCCATCTTGGAACCCTGAATTCTTTACAGGAGGGTTATTTATTTATTTATTTTACACAACTAACTTTATTTCAGTTGTCCAATAACAAAATGCAAATTATTTGGCACACTTTACATACACATTTAAAAAGTTATATAAAAGAAAAAAAAAAAGCAATCCCCTCCAAAAAACAAACAAAAAATCTTTTAAACCACCTTTGAACTGAGTTTGATTAGATACAATCAGTTGTTAGCAGGGTTGTATTTGCACACTGCTGCACACAACCTATGTACTACTGTTACAGTTTAACCCCAGCCAGCTACTCAGCTACCTCCAGCTGTTTGCTTACTCCCCCTTGGTGGAGTGAAGGAGAGGATTATAAGGGCAAAAGTGAGAAAACTCATGGGTTGAGAGAAAGACAGTTTAATAGGCAAGGCAAAAACCACACACAGAAGTAAAACAAAACAAGGAATTCAACCATCAATTCCCATCAGCAGGTAGGTGTTCAGCTATCTCCAGGAGACCAGAGCTCCATCACATTCAACAGTGACCTATGAAGACAAACACCATCACTCTGAATGTCCTCTTCTCCTTCTTCTTCCACCAGCTTTATAGAATGAGCATGACATCATGTGGTATGGAATATATTGGGGTCAACTCTCCCAGTTGTCCCACATCCCTTTGCTCAGCAATGGCTAAAACATCCCTGTGTTATCAAGCGTGTTTTCAGCACAGATCCAAAATATAGCTTCATATCAACTTCTGTGAAGAAATCTATCTATGTTCCAGCCCAAACCAGCACAACTACTAAATAAATGATCTTTTTATGTTCTAAGCCTTCCACTTTGCCTCATACAGTTTTCCTTTCAGTGCTGACTTGCACCAAAACATCTCCAACAGCAGGTAGCATAGACTCAGGTCTCCCCAAAAAAGTTTAAAATAGCATTACTCTGCTTTAATATTTTGGCAAGAGCTAAAGACTAAATGTTGGGTTCAGATGTCTTCTGATAAGTTGACATATGATGAAAACAAAAAGTTCTTTTACTGTGGGAATGCCACATTGCTTCAAGCCCTCGCTTGTCAGTGTGAGCACCTTTCTCTGTGGCTTGATGTCTGAGATGAGCAGAGGTAATTGACTAAGGAGCACTAGCTGGACATTTGTTTCTATTTATTTGTTTTCCTGTTCTGACAGGTGGCTCCTGGGCAAGTGCCTAACATCTTACAAATAAATTCTTTTCCTTTTCGATCCTTTATATGCCCCTGGCCAGTATTAACTGTAATTCCACAGCTTTCCAATCTTGTGAATTATCATGAACCCATTCTTCTGAGAATCTGGGACTTATTCTATGCTTTTGTAAATAATCAGTCATACTACTTGCCATCCTGCCAACTATGCCAATTTGTCACAGATGAGTGTTTTAAATCACTTAAATCACTTCATTCCTTGAGGAATCCTGATTTAGGATCCTGTTCTCTACAGAATGAGTGGAATACACCTCGCTCAGAATAGGAAAGCAACAGCATGTTTTTTGGGGGATAGAATGATAATTTCACACAGTTCAATGCATTTGATAGAATTTAACAAATTTTAACAGAGATTTATCAAGGTTCACTTTGATGGCAAGGTTCACTCTAATACTACGTGGAAGAAGCATACAAAGGGAAACTGAATTAAGGGGCACAAGTAATAAGAAGATCCTACACAACAGTAATTTTGTATTTGTTCATATTGATATTGTAAGTCACAGGATTAAATTGTATGAGTTTTAACAAGATTTAACTGTTAGCCAATTCTCGGTGATTTAATAACTTTTACCATAATTAACATAGCAACTTGGTTAAAAATTTGAGAGTGGCAAGATTCACACGAGATATGTGATAGAGCTTCCTAAATCAAATCATACACATACAGAGAGACAGATAGAGATTAAAGCATACCCAAATGCAATATAGACACAAATATAAAGGTTAAATCATACAGATATGCATTTTGGCACAGATATAGAGGTTAATCTATAATTAATATGCTTCTTTCTCTGCATATTATAATAAATTTTTGGAACTCAATGATTTTTTAAGTTTAATGACATCTAATTGCAGTGATTACTCACATATCTCTTTATCAGCTTTTACCAGTAGATGATCTTTTTCCCTTCATCAGCTTTTACCACTTTGCCTTCATTGGCTTTTGCCATTGGACAGTCTTAGTTATGTCATGAAATCTACTCTGAATGTCATGTAAATGTACCCTGAGAGGCATCTCAGCTCAGGGGGAGATGCCAGTTCATAGTCTGCTGCAATCCCAGAGAGTTCAAAGGGCCTCGTGGTATTTAAAGAGTCATAATATACTTTGGTCTGTACTTTTCATGGTGACCATCAAGCAATCTTGGTGGGCTATGATTCAGACAGGAGGAATTTGTGGGGGCATTTCTCAGGCAATGGGAGTTTCAGGCACAGATAGGGAATGCCTAATCATCCCAACTGACTGTATTTGTACCCAGGACAACAAGGTACCAGATTATCTCAGCTCACTGCTCTGGTACACAAGATTAGAAGGTGCCGGATTGTCCCAGCCCACTGCAATGTAGTTTAAACAAGAATACAATGCTGACTGGAGCCGACATCATCATGTGGCCCTATGGGAGGGTCTGCACCACCACAGACTGGAGGAGAAGGAGCAAGACAGGTTATGCTGAATGGTGCATTTTGTCTAAGCTGGACTTGATATTGTCACTCTGCTTTGTAGAAATTTGTTTAGCCTTTCTCTCATGCTGATCTACTGCTTGAAAGTGGTAGCTCTTGGAGGAACAAACTAAGAAGTGAGAAAGAAACCTGTTAATGTACTTTCTTCATAAGTGACAGAAGTTTTGATTTAGTTCTGAAGATTCTTGTGAAAATATGTAGAAATAGCTGCTCATCTATAAACACATGAAAAGTGACTACATAACTGTGTGTGTGGAAGGAGCTTGTCATAGCATGGATTCGTGGTGGCTTCATGCATCAAACCACTTTGATGAAACAGTAAGAGTACACAAATATAACAGTCACCATCAGGTTTGCTAAAGCAGTGACAGAAAAAACCTAGTGGAAGTAAAGACCTCTGTAACATCCAGTTATATTTTTCTTGTAAGAAGAAAACTGATTGTCATTCATGTTTCTGTTGTTGAAAAGAGGTAAATCTGGGAGCTGACAAAATGATTTTTCACAATTCTCTACATCAAAACCAAAACACATACAAACAATTTTAATGTATTATGTCAGTATCCTGAATCTATCAGCAGTAGTTATTCTTTCCCTGTATTTCTCATCTTCTTTTATTATATGCAATTATTCTTAGGGTGATGAGAACTTAACTCCTATAAAACCTTTCAAGATAATAGTGTGTGCACACATAAAATCATAGAATGTCCTGGGTTGGAAAGGACCTACAAGGATCTTTGAATCCAACTCTTGTCTATACAAAGGACAACCCCAAAAGTCACATCATCTGTCTAAGAGTATTTTCCAGTTGTTTCTTGGATTCTGTGCTCCTCGGGGATGTGAATACTTCTTTGGGGAGCCTGTCCCAGTCCTTGACCACCCTCCGGATGAAGAACCTTTTCCTAATACCTAACCTAAACCTCCCCTGGCGTAGCTTAATGCCATTCCCTTGGGTTCTGACACTGGCCACCAGAGAGAAGACAGCATCACAGAAAAATATGAACAAATATTTGGACAAATAGTTTTGGATAAATAGCTTTGGACTATCTGGCCCTATCCTCTTTACCCCCACCCTTTAGATATTAATAGGCATTGCTAAGATCACCTCTCAGACTCCTCCAATCTCAATACCTTCAAGGCTCTTAGCCTTTCCTCATCAGAGAGATGCTTCAGACACCTCAGCATATTTGTAGCTCTCCTCTGCTGGACCCTCTCCAGTAGTTTTCTGTCTCTCTTGAACCAGGAACTCCAGAACTGGACAAAATATTCCCGATGTGGCTTCACTAGGGCAGACTAGAGGGTAAAGCAGGTGTAGCTGTTTTTCCCAACTATACTGAGCTAGACAGCAAGTTGAGTTAAAGAGCAGAACATATCAACTTTGCCAAAATATCTGTTAGTTCAAGTGACAGAGGGTTTCCAACTGGAAGCAGATTTTGAGCTAAATCAAGTCCCACACTCTCACACTGATGATAATAATAGGTCTGGCAGACATTAGTTACTGGTGAATTCAGGAAATATTTCACAATATATATAAGAATTATGGGAGTATGTGAGGAAGTATTTATAAATTACATCATTTTAAGTACACAATATAATTAACTATAGCTACAAATAAGTACTACACATATAAAGACATTGTTCTAATTTGTACAGCAACAAAAATCATTGCAACAAGTAGACATTTTCCATACCTTTCATTTTAAAAATATTTTTGTGATACATTCCCACCTATTCAATTAAAAGGCACCTCAGAGGCATTCTATTTGTCAGCTCTCCCAAATAAAAACTGAAGGTGTGAATTTTATTGTTGCTCTACTGACTTCATTGCTAGTGATACTAAACAATATAAAGCACCAGTCCTTCTAGCCTGAGCCATTAGCCAGTTCATGGAGCCTTTTTAATTGATTGCCAGAATAAAAATAATTTACTGTATGATTCTAATGTTTAATGGGAATATGTTTGTTTAATCATCTCACCTTTCTTCTAGTATGCTGGGAACAAGCAGGGAAGGCTTTTTACATGTTAAGATCCCCATATTTACCTTTTGTGTAGCTTTCTTGGCCAATGACAAATGTGGTGCTTGGCTTTCTCCCCAGCCCATGCAGCACACACCAGCCACTGCCTGCCTGTTTGCTTCCTTCCCATGGCTGCAGCCACTCGAACAATGGGGATTCCATGTTTAGCTCTGCTTTTCCAGCTAGCATATTTACTCTCATGGCTTAGCTTCTGGACTAGCCTTTCCAAGCAGCACCTTGCTGTGCATGGTGGCAACCCACAGTTTCAGCATTTAATTGGCACTTAGGAGAGATTTAATTCCTCCTGTTTAATCTCAGTGAAGGGTGGTGAGCAAGCCTCCACTGAGAGATAGCTATGTGAGGAGCAAACTGAGTGGCAGCCAGTAACAGAACTGAACAAAATTACACAAGATGAATTTGAAGGATGATGGGATGAAGAAATTAACACTACATATGTTTGGTTTGCAATTACATCTCCAAAATATGTTTGGTTTTGCATGTATATGTATGAATATGTGCTAGACAAACAGATAATATTGGTTAACTGGATAGATTAGAAACTGAGGTGTCTAAATTTCTTATTACCTAAGTTTTCCAATCTGCAGATAACACTTTGTTCACTGAGCCACTGAAGTATGCAAGAAATCATTACCTTATTGGATCAGAATGCAAAACAAGTCACTGTTTTTCAGGACAATGCCTGTTCAGTTTCCTTTAATCTAGCTAAAATCCCCTAGTTGATGAGTGATAGCAGGATATGATCTTAGCACTTTGTTGTAGAAGATGAGAAGAAGAAAGTGACTTTGGCTCTAGCATTTAGAATAAAAAGCAGGGATTGATGTCTAGACATCTTGTTTGAAGTCAGATTCTGTACATAGACAAGGCAGAGACTATTATATGTGTTTTATTTGTCATTAACCCTAAAGGATCCTCATTTCTCTAGCAGGAATTTTATAGCAAAGATAATATTTAAGGAGGGGTTAACAGTGTATTTATACATCTGTGTTCATCTCATAAAATACACAGAAGTCTGAAAAAGTCATGATACAAGCTAGATATAATTCTTGAAGAGAAGAAATGGTGACATAATCCAGAAAACATGCCTGCAGAACAGTGGCAGAATTTTCTCATTAAACATTTTCAGATTAAGGTATTTTTATTGTTTTTAGTTATTTATATACAAAATACATTAATATTTAATGACTAAATAAATTGACATGATTTATATATTAATTATTTGTATTATTTGCATAATGTTCCCTTGTTGAGAGTCACATTGAGTATTAAAAGATGTTTTTGATTTTCATTTTGTATGAATCCATCCTTAGGATGAGTGGCCTTTGGAGGTGGCTGCCTCAGAAGCCTGTGACTCTTGGAGTTTTCAGATAATGATAATTTTCACCAGGGACCTGCCCCAGAGCAGTAAAATTCCTCTGTCTTCTTTGGCACTGGACAACATCAGCAGAATTCTTCCTGATTTCTTATATCTTTGCTGGTATAACTTGATACAATTTTTGCTTGTTTGTTTGTTTTTTTCACCCCACTGGCCTCTAATCCCTCCATAGTTACACCTGCTTTTATTTCACCTTGTCCTACTCATCTGTTATAAGAGCTTTTTAGCAGAGTGATTTACCTCTAAGGTTATGATTGCAAAGGAGAAGTTACATTTCAGGCAATAACAGCTTTAAGGTCAAGGGTGTCACAAGTGCCTGTCTGTGATTTGGTTATTTTCTAGCCCATGGTTTGAATTTAGGGTTTTGGTTTGTTGTTTTTTTTTTCAGAGGTGAGAGGGGCATAATGGATTGATTTGGATTTTAAAACTGTATTTTTGAACACATTAAAGCTGTTTCAAGCATTGGATTCTTTTTTATGTGCAGATATTTCTATTGTTTGAATTAGCTTGATAAAAATACAGCAGCATTGAGTACCTTGAGGAAAATCTTAAGAAACTTGAATTCCACATGAGCTCTGTAGAAGTAGCCACTGGCAGTCTAAAAAATAGAGAATGACTTGCTATCATCCTGCATTAGAAAGGTCTGAAATAGTTTACCTACTCTGGCATTGAACCCTGGTGGTCCTTGACTCTCAGCTGAACTACCAGGTTATATCTATGCCTTTATGAATGACCGAAATAATAATGCCGTCTTCTTCAGGCCTTGCCTGCCCTGCCCTGTTGCTTACTTTCTGAATGACATAGAGATTCTTTCATGGTCTGGAGGGCAATTCAGAAGTACTGGGATTCATTTGTGTGCCTGCAGTATAGGAAATTGGAGGACATAGCTCTGAGGTTAGCTGTAGAGATGCTTTTTAAAAAAAACCCAAAAACCAGTATACTCCCCCACTGCAAGCTAGGTCCCACAGCTTTACAGCAGGATTACATTTCTTTTCCATCTCCAAGGGATCTATGAGCATAAAAGCATTCATGTATAGGATGTTCAGGTATTATAATAATGGGGACTACCTATACCTTTAAATAAAGGAATAGAAATGCATTATTTATAAAGCAACAGGAGGCTGAAGAATAAGACACAGAAGCAAAGTGAACAACAACAAAAGTCCTCTGTTTCCTCTCCATTTTCCTTCTTAGAAAAACAGTGCTGCTGAAGCTGCAGTGATTTGTGATGTCTATTATAGCAACTGCATTTGAGAAATATTTAGCAAGAGCAAGCCACAAATGCATAGCCATAACTATAAATACCACCAAAAGTAAACAGAAAGCTCAAGTGTTGTTTAATAGCATGTCTCCAGACAGACAGCTTTCATAAATGAATAACTTGGTTTCCCTACTATTGGATTTCTGCCCAAGAAATATTACACCACTAAAACTGTTATGCTGAGTTTGCCCAAGACTAAAAAGATCATTACATATTGGGATGAAATTCATTCTCTATTCCTTGGAAGTATCTTGTTTCTTAAATAAGATAATATAATGTTAAAATGACTGTATAAAATCAGTGTGATTTTGGTTTAGCTGAACAAAAAGAAGGTTGATTTTTTATGATTTCATTTTGGTAGATAGAGAAGCATTTTCAGTGAATTAACATTTAAAAAAAAAAAAAAGTGGCCACATGTTTTTTTGGATTAAAATGATTTAATTTTAAAAATTCCATTTACTTTTAATTACAATAACAATTTATTTTTAATTACAATAATTATATTAATACTGTATTAATATATGGATCCTTTGACCTTATAAAAAATATTTACACTGTAATGAGTTAAAGAAAAAGCCAAAATGTAAAATATTGAATTAATTCCTCCCAGTAACATCTATGTCATTTACTCATATTCTGACTCTAGAAGCTAGAGTTTAAAATCACCAAAAAATCTCTATAATATAGTCTTCAGAGTCTGAAAATGCATTGGTTTATTGATATAAAACATTTCATTAATGATATTGAGAAGTTTTGTTAAAACACATGCTGTATTCATAAGGTCAGATAATATCTATGTTCTTTACATAAATTACATCCAAATAAACAATATGCAGCCCTAATAATGTTTCATCTGATGTTTACTGCAGCTAGCTACAATCTAACATTACGATTAATTTTGTCATGACACTTCAAAATGTTGTCTGAATATCTACCATAAAAGAAAATGTCTCACTTTGCATGTGATAAAAATAATAATATTTTTAACCCCTTCATTATTTCATATTAAAAATGAATCTGGAGTACTGTCTTGTTTACAGTCTAGAATCAGTTTTCCTCCTGCTGGTAACTGGTGATGGGACCTATTTGTGGAGCGTGGTAGTAAAATCACACTGGGGCTCCCCAGGATGAGGTCAAGGAGTTGACTGTGACTGACGTTTGAATGGATGGCTCTACAGAAAAGAAAAGAGAAAAGAGAAGAAAAGAAAAAACAAAAGAGAAGAAAAGAGAAGAAAAGAAAAGAGAAAGATGGAAAAAAAGGATGTGCCTCTTGATATGATAAGGTCATAGGCATCTCTGCACAGGGAGAGAATGTGTGCAGTGGAGAAATATGATTTTATCTGTACACTTTGTAAACTTCTATACAAAAAGAAATCAAAAAGTAATAAAAATATTCTCTAGATGGAGACTAGAGAGAAAAAAAATAAACACCAAATGATTGTCTCTTCCTGGACTGTGATTAAAATGGCAGCTCAGAAAAAAACCTGAATTGGTGAGACAATGAATTTGCAGACGAAGAGTAATGAAGAGTGCATGAAGGGTTTTAGTTCAGAATGATAATTCCAAGTAGAAGCAGATAAAGTGCTACATAGTAAACTCTTTTCAACTGTGAAAGATGGTAGTTTACAAAACGTTTAAAATACTGTCAGACAGCCAGGATGAGAAATTAGTAATTCAGAGGTCAGACTATAAATAGCACATGTCACAACTATTACTGTCCAGGCAAACATAAAACTATTAGGATAGTCTTGCATGGGCATGAGATTACTCTTCAGAAATTGTATTTCCTACATGACCTACAGTCTTTGCAGCTGTTGGCTGATAAGAAAAGCCATATATTATGTCTGTATGTTTAGGGTTTTTTTTTTCTATTATATGGTATAAGATCTACAAACTGATGCACACTTTTCTAGGGATTCTGTGCTCAAAGCTTGGGCTCCCTCTGTCTGTACATTTGAAGCTTGCATAAAAAGGTTGGTTTGATCAAACGGTAGGATGAAAGCTCATTATTCCTCTGCCTTCTTCTCTGTACATTTTCAGTATGAAAATATAAACATCTCATTGCTCTTCCTTTAAATAAGAAAGAGCTACCTTTTTGAAACTGAAGATATATGTATATATGTAACTTCGTGCTCTCTCAATTGCCCTCCTATAAAACACTGTTGCCTTAGTGTCCTAGTTTTACTGGGACACAATCCTAGGCCACCCATAGTCTTCAGCCTGGTAGCAGTTTGGAAGCAGCTAGGAGCTTAAGCTGGGAGAGGTGAAACCCAGGGCAGTAGACCTGATCTGGTGACAGGCATATCCCAGACTACAGACATCATACTACATATAAAGGAGGAAGTTTGCTGAGGATGGAGCCTCTTCCTGATTTTGCTCTTCCTTCTGCCTCTCCCCATCCCTGGAGGGGCTCACTTATAATCATACTCCTGAGGACTACTTTTCTGTTTATTGTGACCACTGTACATTCACTGGGCTGAGGATAACTTTGTATACTTCACATTGACATTAATATTAACAGTTGTGTTGCTGTGTTATTGAGGCTATTTTCACTTGAACACATGCATCTCCTCTCCTTTTCCTGACTGCCCCTGGTCATAGGGTAACAGGGCAAATACTACAGCTTAGTCCACAAATATGGGCTAAACAAAGACATTTAGGTTAATTAGCCTATTTATTAATGAACTTAGGTTTAGCATTGAAAGAAAGAGAGAAGTGGAATCATTGTCAGCATTTTTAGATTTAATATGTCATTAGTGTAGAAGAAAACATGGTGATATAACAACTTGGTTGTCTTTTCATCTTTTGGACATAGAAGCATCACAAAGTTTTTTTGGTTGTTTCCTCCCACCCCCTGCAGTGATTTGCAAATTTGAATGAACTGTCTTTTGAAAAGTTTGCCTTTGGTTTTCCTTTGGATGAAAGTTCTGTTCCTCTTGCACAGTAGGACATCTCTTATGGCATAGACTGACCCTGGCAATTAAAAAGAAAGAAAAATAAAGTGATGGCTTTTTTTTTTTCAAATTCTGTACCTTCTTAATTGGTAGACTGTGTCCTTCCCTGCTGTGCAAAGTGCAGTGCAAGGTGTATGGATGTTGACCCCTCGTACAGAGTTGGTGTGTCATGGTGCTTCTGTGTTCTTTAGAAGACTAAATGAAATAACCCATGCTTACTGTAGATGTTTCAAAATGTTAAGTTAAAAAGATGGGGAACAGCTTCAGTGAACACAATTTATGTATGAATTTTATTTAGGATTGTTTTTTTCTTTATTGTAGTAGTACATTTACTTTATCTTCAAAAAAAAAAAAAAGCCTTTTAAACTATAAAGGAGACATATGTTAGAAAAAGAAGCTGAATAAAAACATCTACAGTTCTGGATCTTTTTAATAACTCTGAGAGACATAAGTTAGTTTTGAAAAAGACCTGAAAAGAGAGTAGGCACTGAGTTTCTGTGGGTAATGACCAGTAATCTTTAAACAACCCTGCATGACAAACATTGATACAGCAGGCTCATAGTGAACCAAAAGACTTGAAGGAGGAGAAAGAAAAGGGAAAAAAAAAGAAATGGCAGATTAATTGTCAGCAGAGATAAAAAGTCACACTACTGTCACATTCAGCTTTGGGATGTAACAATTCCTGAAACTGGATAAGAGAGAGGCATATAATACAAAGGTGGCAATAGATGTCAGACACATCTCTGGTGCATGTGACACTGTTGCAGCTAGCCAAAGTAAAATCATCAAGTGCAAGAGACTTGTTAGAAATGGACTTTCTCCCTTGGGGAAAGGAAGGCATCAAAGTCTGAAATGAGCGGCTCCCAGGAGCTGATAACATTAAAGAGGATTAAGTGATGCTTGTTGCTCTTGTACACGCATTGCTTGCTGTCATACATGCACGTTTAAAAGATGCCTGTTCCTGAGTAGAAAGAGATTACAAAGATAGAGTTTTTGGTAAGGTAAACTTAATACTCATGCTCAAAACAGGCAGATAAAACCCCTACATTTAACTTCCTCCATGATTGTTTGTCAAAGAGGGATATTTATTAATTTTTTTTGACTGGCTGATTAGTATTACGATGAAGTTTGCATCTGAAGATCCCCAGAGGTTCCAATACTCCAAACAATACCTTAACTCCAAGAATATTTGTATGTCTGAAACTGTTTTGCCTTTTCAACTTTATTCTCATTTTCTCATTTTTCTCAGAATAAGTTCAGTGGGAAAAAAACAAAACAACAAACATTGTTCATTTAATATCTTCTCTGTGCCAGGACTTTTCAAAGCCAAAAATAAATGAGACAGTGCATGTTGTGAGTAGTCATAGATTCCTTGCTTCCCTAGAGGCTCCTGAGAGTTAATATGGTTACCAAGCAAAGGTGTTTTTCTGTTTCCAAAAGCTCCAGGGAACATTATTATGGATTGATGCTCTATTCACTCTCTGAATTTTAGAGTAATCTGCCACATTTATTTGTACTTACCAGCAAATTAAAAAAACTCCAACATTAGTCTCATTTATGAGATTAGACAAATTGATTCAATGAGACAGCTGAAAATTAGTTCTTTTCTATTTATTTGGTTGATTTGCAGTAAATCACCTTGATACAGTCTACAAGGATTTTCAGTATTCCTGGTAGTTCTCTACTGTAAGTTAGTCATACAAATGACAGCAGGTGAGGATTTTTAATTGTAGAAAATGAACCAAAACTAAACCTGAAAGAATCAGAAAGGGCTTCCTGTGGGTGAGTGTTTTGCTATAATTCCTCATATATGGCTACTTGGATTTGCTCTGCTTTTATTAAAACCCTTTTTAATTCAAGGATAATAATAAAAACAGAATCTTACTACTCTCCTTAAGATAGCAGAGTCGCACTGACCGACACCAGCAACAGCTGCCTCTCAAGTCCTACAAGGCCTGCAAGGCTTGACTCCTCTGCACGGGTGAGACCGATAGCAGAGAACCTGTGTCCTCGGATCCACTGGAAGGCAAAAGAGAACGAGAACGAGAGCCTCTCCCCCTCTGTATTTATACCCCCAGTTGCGTAAAATCGTGTGGAATACTGGAATCGAGCTAGGAACAATTCACCCTTTTGCTGCCAGTCTAAGTCTACTTGTGACACTTTAACTTGTGCAGCTTGGTCTGCTTGTCTATTATTGGCTTG
>VWZX01001852.1:466393-504057 GCA_013399015.1 Galbula dea | reverse complement strand
TAGTTATAACTTCAAAATTCCAGGGCGGTTTGAGTTTCCCATTCTGACACTCTGCGTTAATTAAAGCAATCCATTTGCTCCAAGTGGCATCAGTAGCATGATGTGTAGCGCGCACTTTTCCTTTGAACATCCAACTTAACACTGGTAGTCGGGGTGCTAGAAAAAGCTGTGCTTCAGTGCCAATCACTTCTGAGGCTGCTTGTATGCCTTCATAGGCTGCTAGAATCTCTTTTTCCATAGGGGTGTAGTTGGCTTCAGACCCTCTGTAGCTTCGACTCCAGAAACCGAGTGGTCGCCCTCTTGTCTCACCAGGCATTTTTTGCCAGAGGCTCCAGGTGGGACCATTATCTCCAGCTGCAGAATAAAGTACATTCTTCACATCTGGTCCTGTCCTAACTGGCCCAAGAGCCATGGCGTGTGCAATCTCTTGCTTGATCTGTTCGAAAGCTTGTTGCTGCCATAAAATGTCTGCATTTCTGTTGAGATTTCATCACATAAGTCAGTTACTAAATGGTACCAACTTCACATGACAGAAAGAATTTTACCTTGTGCTCTTGGCAGAAAAAAAGTTTTTTAACATGGCAGCAACTGTGGGTCTTGCATTTTTATGTGGGAGATGTAGAATAAAGAATTCCAAATTCAGGTATAAGCCAAATTTGCCTGACAGGTTTTGCTAGGACATGTCTGTCCTTCATAACGGAGTAGCCCAGCTCCTCTGTGGAGAGGAGCTGCTCTCCAGCTAAGCAACAAGTACGCCTGCTCTCCAGCTAAGCAACCTTTAGTTTTGGGGATTTTTTGAATCCTGCAGAAGGGATGTCAGTGGAATTACTTAAATAGATTAATTCTTTAGTAAGGGGAAAGGAAAGCTTGTGATCCTGCAGCATGTTCTTGACGGTGCCCAGCAAAGAGGGTCTTTGAGCAAGTGCTTTGCTGTTATGAGAGTGCTGCAAATATCCCTGAAGGAGATGCTCCATGTGCCCTGGTCCAGCTGACTGGCTGGTTTGTGCACCAGTTATTACATCAGGTTTCATCAGGTTTTGAATAGAAAAGAACTGATGTTATAAGCTGGTATGAAAGGCTGGCAGCCTAGCTCTAGAATTTTAGCTGCTTACATATTACTCCAACTTTGCTAGGGAAACTATAACACAGACTGCTCAAAACTATTGTTGGTGCTGATCACTTGCACATCTCTCTGCCAGAGCAATTGTTAGAAACCTATCAACCCTGGTATCTCATTTTAGAGCTACACATCATTTACTTAGCCATCAAATAAAATAGATGCTGCAAGTAAGCTATTATACTTGAATGAGACACTTTTGATTTTAAAGACAGTGAAGGTACTGTAGGATACAGATTTGTTGTTGTTGCCTAAGCTATTGCTCTCGACCTACATTGATATGGGTATTTGGGTTTATTACTGTATCCAAACAATCTCCAGCCTGTGAATGTTTACACAGTGGATGAATGAAACACTGCAAATGAAAAGGTTGTGAAGGCCTATTAAGAGTTTTTAGGTCTTTTCTAGATGAAGACTTTGGGCAAAAGCAGCCAGATGAAACATACTGCCAGTGAAGTCTTTGTCTTTAAATTCCACAAAGTCAAATGGTGGCAAAGAGCAGGCACACAAAACAGAATATTGAATTATTCTGTTCCTGAGTTTTGTGCTGGCTGCCACTCAGATAACCCTCAATTTACTGTTACTTTTTAAAACTAATCTTGCAAAAACATGAGAATAATTCTTCACATATTTGAGGGAAATTATTCCAGTGGTGTTTGTGTCTCCATTTTTTTCTTCCCTGACACAAGTTTATCCTGTTGAAGCAGGTGTCTAATTTTAGAACAGCCTTATGGAAACACAACACAGTCCTGCTGGCACAACTTCATTAGCTCCAATTGAGTTATGTCAAGGATGGGTTTTAGTACAGACACTTTTATTATTTTTTTCAGCTAGTAACAGTCTTCATTACTTAAGCAGGTGTGCAGACTTTGCAAGTACATTTCCAACGTTGTTTTGGTGCAAATTTCTTTATATTTAGCATTGAAAGGACTTACATTTTCATAGCTTCGGGGAAAAGGTTTCTTCCACAGTTAGTATCTGACATAAAATTTCTGAAACAGCAGGCTTACACAAAGTGTTCCTTAAGGCCATAAATTTTATATCTGTAGTTTTGTTGGCAACTTACATCATAGTGCATTATTAAATAATATACAGTACAAAAAATATATTTTATTAAACATTCTTTATCCTGTCTTCAAATATTGCCAACAAGCAAGCCCTTTACACACAGTGCTGGATTTTCATTACTGTTAAACCCATATACATATACACACACATAACTCCTAAACCCATATATATGTATACAATTATAGTCCCCTTCATTTGCTGTTCTGTACACTTTTAACTGAAAAGGTGTTACACAGATTTCATGTTCTAGCTGCTCTGCTAAAAATCAAACACGATCTTATTTAATCAATTCAATGTGAATGGTATTGGTGAAAATGACATAGCACAACAGCATACATACAGATTAACAACCTAAACAAACACAGACATATCTTATATGTATAGACAATAGCATCTAATTTATCATATGAAGAGTCTCATACATAGTTCTGGTTATATTCTAATACATTTGAGTATTACTGATAACTGGGAAATGCTATTTTAAAACAACTTTGGTTCAAACAAAGATCTAAGAGTAATGTTGGGTATCTACCATTTTAAGATTTGATATTTTTATCTTTTCCAAAGTGATTTTTTATTGTATGAGGAGAGTTCCATGCAAAAGTATTACACAAGTTGATACCAAAATGAGTTTAGGTACTTGGAGTGTTATGAAACAGAAGTTTGTCATGAAATGATCTCAGATTGTGTTGTACTGGATGGCATGGTGACTTTTAGTGAGGAAAGGGAAGAGAAGTTATTTGTTTACAGTAGCTGTCTAAATGTGGTGTAAATTAAAGATGTCCCTGTTCAGTGCAAGGAGGTTGGATTAGATGACCTTTAAAGGTTCCTTGCAACCCAAAGCATTTAGATATGAGATACTTCTTCACTGTCTATGCCTCTGTGTATCTTAGTACAACTTGTCAAAACTGCCAGTCTTGTTAGTACAGAATTCTTTTGTGAATAACACTCCTAGATCACAAATAAAATTGGTTGATTAATTTTCCAGTTCCAATTTTTACTTGACTCTTGCAAAAATTTTACTTGTGAAGAGGACACAATGAAAGAAATCTGAGCATAGTTAATTAAGAAAAAGCAAACCCACTCTAACCTTATGTTTTAAATGTCTTGTATGCATGATAGTAAGATACAATTGTTTGATTAGAACAATATTATGTTTTCTGATAGTTTTCCACATTAAAGACCAATAAAAAAATAACACTATTATAATACAGTAGTTTTAGAATTGTTTTTCTGACATTACGTATTTCTTCTGCATTATGCTGCTTATCATATATGACATATAGGCTTCATTCTGCACTACCAGTAAAGCACAAAGACAGTTATGCATATAGTCATGCATATATAGAGATACTCAGTGCAAATGAGTTAACTTTGATCACATAGACAAATACCATAACCAAGAGGCAAATTATAGTTTCCAGCATTAATTGCAGCCTGTCCATATGTAGAAACCATATGGCAGTATATGTAACATTTATGCTCATTATACTCAAAAAGGCTCAATAAAATCAACCTCTACAGTATTTAACAGCAGAATATAAACACCACACATAGCTGCAGGAAACTAGCCATTTATAGCACTTTTTACTTCATTTATCCCTGGGGTTTGTTTAAAAGTATCTGCAGAATGTTAAAATTACCTCTATAGACCACGAGAGTGTGGGTATAAATGAGAATTCTTTTGATTGATTAGCCAATTACCACAAAGTACTGTAGTTTGTACCTTGCATATTAACAGGCATGTTATGAGGAGATGGAGAGAATTAAAGAGTTATAAATATATTGAATGGAATAAGTATGTGCAGTTAAATAAAAATAGCTTTCTAAAGTCATATTCTTCTGTTTTGACATGTGTATTTTGTGGTTTGGTGAGAAAAGGATGTTTATTTGCTTATTTACTTATTGTATTATTTGTCACCTTTGCCTTAATTTCATTCCTTCTGACTCTTCTGGGGTTTTTTCTACTTAGCTTACATCTTTGCATCAGTGCCTGTGGCAGTACTCTGATGCAATCCATGGACTTCTTTTCAACAGGATGAGAACAGATGGGTAGACTGCCACTGTTGCAACTTCACACAGTTCTATGGTTAGTTTTCCATAAAAAAACCCTTTTTCTTGGACCAAGTCTCAGTTTTCCTTGTGAAGATGGTGACTGTTTTAACAGTAGTGTCTGTGATGTTAAGAAGTGAAGAAGCTGGTAATTTTAATGTTGTCTACATTATGATATAGATATATATAGTCTGTACCTAACACAGGCAAAGTTTACACTTCTTTGCAAAAATGTGTATTTCAGATATTACAAGTCCATGTTATAGAAACTCTTCAGTGATAAAACAAGATCAAAAGGCTGTCTTCAGTTCATGGAATCATAAAATGTTTTAAGTTGGAAGGGACCTTTAAAGGTCATCCAGTAACACCCCCCTGCAGCAGTCAAGGACATCTTCAGCTAGATCTGGTTGATTAGAGTCCCAGACAAGCTGACCTTGAATGTTTCCAGGGATGGGATCCATAACATCTCTAGGCAACCTGTGAAAGTTTTTCACCACCCTCAGCATAAAAACAATCATCCATTTAGTCTAAATCTACCCTCTTTTAGTTTAAAAAACTAAAAGTTTTAGTTTACTCCTTGCACTGTTGCAACAGGCCCTCCTAAAAAGTCTGTCCCCATCTTTCTTACAAGCCCCTTTAAATACTGAAAGGTTGCAATAGGGTCTCGCTGGAGCCTTCTCCAGGCTGAACAACCCCAACTCTTTCAGCCTGTCTTCATAAGAAATGTGTTCCAGTCCCCTGATTATTTCCAGGGCCCTCCTCTGAACCCACTCTAACATGTCCATGTCTTTCCTGTGCTGGGGGATCCAGAGCTGGATGCAGTACTCACAGTGAGGTCTCACCAGAGAAGAGTAGAGGGAGAGAATTGCCTCCCTCCACCTGCTGCCCACACATCTTTGGATGCAGCCCTGGATACGACTGACCTTCTGGAATGTGAGCACACTTTGCCTGTTCATGTCCAGCTTTTCACCCATCAGCACCCACAGGTCCTTTTCCACAGGGCTGCTCTCAATTCCTTCGTCCCCCTACCTGTACTGACACTGGGTGTTGCCCCAACCAAGGTGCAGAACCTTGCACTTGGCCTTGTTGAACCTCATGGTGTTTCCACAATCCCAATTCTCACTTACAAATCTATTCCCACTTATGGGAATAGATTTGTAACTCCAGACAAAGGAAAAAGAAGTACAACTTAGAACATTATCTCAACATGCACTTACAAATATAACAACTAGATCAAAGTACCTGATCAGGTCTAGAGAACCAGAAGAACTATTATGAACTTTCAAGAAGAAAAAAATCCTGCTACATCAGCTACAATAAAAGGAGAATATTAGTCAATTCAAGAACTGTGCTTATATACTTTCTTGCTAAATAGCTCTTCCACCCCACCTAGTGCCTAAACCTCTTTATGAATTTCTTTGTGAAGAAGTATGAAATGTCAGTCAGAGCTATAAAAGCATATCAGCCAAGGAGCTAAGCAAATTATTTGTGGCCTGGAATATCTCTCTCATTTAAGGCTTCTAATGCCTACATGACATATGTTTTAGATTTTAAACAAAGTTATCTGCCTTGAATTCTCTGAGCAGCAGCAGCAGCAGCAAATTAGTGTTCTATGAGCCTCATCTATTCTGCTTATTTTGTGTTGCCATGAAAGCGTGTCATGTGGACATTCTGCTTCTCCAGAAGAAGCTTCAACTTCTGTTCAGCTCTCAAGTATCTAACCCCTGAAGCACTGCTTACTTTTTAAATTAAAAATCTTTATTCATATGTTAGATAGCTTTACAGTATAGGCAGGCAACATATACAGCATTCAGTGATCAGTTCCAGTCTGGCTGAAGAATTATTTTGAGCTGCTTCCTTCTCAAACTGCTGGTTCAAACCAGTAGCATCAGCTGCCAATCCTGTACTTCATCTAGAAGCTCAGCCTTAGAATTCAGTCCTCATAAATACACTTATTTACAAGAAAATCTGAAAAATATTGTAAGGTTAAGTTTGCCTCTACATAGTTCCATACTGATGCTTGGCGAAGTCCCTGACAGTCACTAACACCATTAATCAGGAAAGGCAACTGATTTTGAGCAACCAGTTTTTTGACCTGTCATGGTTATTCCTTATCTGAGAATATTAAAGACAAAATGTATGACTTGGTGCAGCTCATACATATTGTATAGCACACTTATTTCCTACACAGTATTTGTACTTTGAGACTGAAAACATTATTTTTGTGGTATCACAGCTACTGTGACACAATTTTCTTTCTACCCTAAAGTAGAAAAGTTTTCCAAAGGAAACACATTAATTTCTAAGTTATATTATGTTAAGGATTTTTTCACCCATCTTGTGACCTTTTATGCTTCTCTTAGACCTCAAAAGTTTTGCCAGAACTTTTGAACAATGTAAATGTTTCTGAGTTTTACTTTTCTATGACAAAAAAAAGCAAGTCCTTCCACCCTTCCCTAATCCTGGTCTTTAATAAGAGACTAAATGCAGCTCAACAACCCACAGAGCACTGCTTTATTCAATATGTGTCTAATCAGTTTTTTACCAAATTGCTGAATTGGGAATAACAGGAACCCAATCTCCATAAATTGACCTTTCAGCTTCAGCTAGGAAGCTACCTGCTGAATAGTAATTAAAAATAAGTTAACCCTAACAAAGTGGAAAACAACAATCAGAAGCTGAGGAACAGCAAGGAACTGCTTCATGAAGTAAAATGCAAGCAGTAGGTGGCAATGAGGCAAGAAGAACTAATCTTCTCACTAGCAAGGATGCAGTCTGATGGTACCTGTGCAAGGAGAGCAGAGCAGGACAAATGAAAAGAGACAAGTCTGAGCAACTGTCTTGTGATGGCCATGCAACTCCACAGCAACAAAAGAGGTTCAAGACAGGAAATGACATCAGCAAAGATAAGGGAGCAAAGTACAGGAATACCCACAGCATAGCACAGAGAAAGGTCAAGGATGAGGGGTGCAGAGTTCCTTGGTGTATACAAGATCCTGACAACAAAAGCCAAACTTACCTTAAAGTGAACCAAATCCATATTCAGATTTTCCAGTGCTATATGAAAAAGGAGAGAAGGACAAATATTTGTTTTGGTAGAGCATGTTCCACTGATGCTGAGCATTCATAAAGAAACCAAGAAAGCTTATTTCCTAGAAATGTCAGTCCTTGTGCTACTCCTCTTTTACACAAAAGAGCAGGTAGTGCAGCATATGTATATGATGTGTAAGGTCCAACTGCCAGCTCCTTTTCCTTTACAGAATTTAAGGTTACATTTCCTACCTCCTAGGCTGTTCCCTGGTATGTCATACAGAACAAGAAAAGGTCTGTAATGGTGTTGCATGACCTAGTGTTGGCAGCATGGTAAAAAAACCTGTCATCTTCATCAGATAACTTGGTCTGTTCCTTATTTGAGAAAAAAAGAATTATTTCCTGATCTTAAGGAAATCACAGCCACTTTAAAAGACTGCATAGTAGTGATTGTCATTACAGCTAGATCACTTTATTAATCCAAGAAACTTTGGTATTCTCACAGATGACACCATTCCAAGGGCTTAAATAAAAGCTTCAGCTAACAGCCTATAATTTTAACTTTCAGGACAGTATTTTCAGTGGAAAACTTTAGTATAACCAGTATAACATATATTTAGTGCAACAAACTGCCTTAAAAGATATAAAAAACAGGCAAGTGTATATTGGTACTGATATTTTCAACACTTGTAAATTCTCTTGTTCATGTTTTTTTGCAAGGGGATTTGTTTTTATCCATTCCTGCTAATAAATGAGCTTTGTTTTTATTTAAATTTGGCTTGTTTAATATATCAAGAAACACATCTAGCAATTTGAAGGAACTTTAATTTGCATGCAAATTTAATTGTTGGCTTTTTTTATTTTATTTTAAAGGATTATTTGACTCATTGACTTATTATTACTAATGTAGAATGAGAATTCTAGGTCTTTCATTTTAAGCTATTTACTACATCTTAAAGAGGATATTAAACAAGTTAAATTAATGTAAACCCTTTTAGTAATGTTTTCTAATTTAGATGCTATCTGTACATCTAAGATTATTGAACCCAGAGGAGAGCAAGAGAAATGGAAGAAGGGGACTTTAAAAATCCTCTTTGGTGTCTGTCTGAATTTTATTATTTTTTTAACTTCTAGTTAAAAAAAAAAGAATAATTGTGAAAACAAAGTGAGTTTTATAGTCTCTTACAGGAAATGTTAGCAAATTAACAGGTGAAATACCATTATCCTGTGGTCTTGGATATTGTAGAGACCTCTTCAATAAAGGTAACTAAGGTAATGTTGCACTTTTTAGTGTGATTTATTGGAATGATTTATATAGATGTTGTAGAATTCTACAAATGCAAAAGACATTTAGAAATCTATTCAGTGAATTTGATGTATTATCTTTGCTTAGCTTAATATTCATTAATAACAGTATTTCAATCAAAATGTATGAAAAAAATGGTTGATTTACTACTGCAGAGTCTGCTACAGATTTATTTTAATAGAAAATTCTGATGCTATAAACTATTCTACTTGGCACACAGCACTAATACAAGCCTAATCTTGAAATAAATCAGTGAAATATTGACACAGGTACATAATCTCATATATTACTGTACAAGTCTGACTTTTTTCTGATATATTTTACTAACTGTTTCCATGGACTTGTTAGACAAAAGTATGTTGTTATACAGTATATATATGTTTCCCTATTCAACATCTGTCACAATTTCAAACCATTGAATTTTGATGAACAATGATAAAACACAACCTTCGACTTCACAGGGAAAGAAACCTGCTTTCCCTTCAGCAGTTCTCCTTATATCTCTGGTCAAATTTTTGCTTTTTCTTGGGCATCAGATAGTTTCTCTATACTAAATCTTACTAACATTTAACTCTTCAAGAAAGGATGCAGATTAGTCTTTTCTTACAAGGCACAATCTTCTTCAATTTTAAGTTTCATTTTAATTTTTGGGATTTTATTTTAAACCAATGTGTCTGTGTATGTCTTTAACAGACTAGAGTTTTATCAGTAGCTTCTGGAACTGACAATGTTTTTGATATTTCTTAGTTCTCTTATTTCTGGCATGATCAATGACATTTATTTATTATCAAGTTTTATTAAACTATGTTTGATTCAAAAAGAATCTTGCTTTTGAAGAAAACTTGGCCATAGGTGAACTAGATAAATAGTTCACTTTCTTAAATGATAAAATCTATTAATATACTGCTTTGGATGAAAATTTCTCCTGGAGTTTAATATGTTTCCAGTAAGAACTGTGTCTGATCATGACATATGACATTTACCACCTACTAGTAGTAGAACATCTGGCACCCCTGATGGAAACATACATTTTTAACAGTTGAGAGTGGATCCTACAGGGTGTTTGCTTTCAGTTACAACCTGTTACAGGCTTATGTAACCTATCAGGATATGTAAAGGATTTGTAACATAATTGGGCATGTAAAACTTTGTGTGTGCATTTACTGTAATAATAGTTATGAAGGATATATAAATAAAGTGATTTTTAAGTGTAACTCTAGGAATAGACAAATATGGTTTCTCTACTTACCCTCAAGCAGCAACTCATATTTGATTTTTATGTCACCTGAAGATACATCTCTATCCCAAATGCATTTGAACAAGCAGACAAAAATTGCAGAATATTCACCCTTAAGATCACCAATCATTTGTTCAGATGTTTGCAAAGATGCAGTTTCCTGTCATACCTAATCTGATATAACTTTGAGATGCTGCCCAGTCTGTTTTCCCTCCTCTTCTCCTGTATCATCCATCTTTACCCAGCTTCCCTGAAGGATGAGTTGGTTTAGCTTTCTGATGACAGAAACTACACTTCTCTGCATGTGGGAAGGGAGAGGGGATTAATTTCCTATTAGATGAGTGAATCAGCTAGCTCACCCTGTGGGCTCAAGCTTGCAAGTGAACAGATAGGAATAGGGCAAACAGGACCTTTCAGTAGCTGTCTGAAATCAGCTGAAGTGCAAAACTGTCCTTTTTACTCTACAGTTGTGAATCCAAGAACGTGTGTAAGATTGCTTGGATAATCTTCAGCAGAAATCACATGAGAAAGCAGTTTATTCAGGCACAAAAGCTTTTTATATTTGCAAACAGAATTAACCTGTGCCACATGTACCACATTTGTAACTCAAGCCTTTGGCCAGGTGGCATGCTGCCCAAACTCTTTTAGAAACACAATCACAACTCAGCAGTAAGGTTAACAGGCACCAAGTTTATCTTTCAGCTGGCAATTGCTTCTTTTAGCTTCTTGTGCAGATGGAGCAATGTTCTGTGTTATTCTAGGGTTAAAATCTAATAATATTGTATAAATCCAACAATTTCTTTAAACTACTTTCACTAGTGCTGAAATAGAGATGGAAAAATGGCTTGAAGTTTACACCAGTCTCAGCTGGAGGTAGGCAACTCCTAGCACAGGCAACTACCTAACATTGTGTGTTCCCTTCTGCCCTGGTAATGACTTAAGTACCTGCTGTGATTTCTTGCTTGTGGTGGGTTAACTCAGCTGAGATTTAAATGATGAGAAATAACACCTCTTTCCTGCCCCTTTTCATTTCCAGACCCAACTTCACTTCTCTGTTCCCAGCTTCTCTACCTCTTTCCCAGTGAGGGGCTCAGGGAGACGGAGAATGCGGGTTGTGGTCAGTCCGTAACTGCTCCTCTCTATTGCTCCTTCCTCCCCTCTCCTCCAGAGTGTGTCCTATCCATGTCTGAAGATATTAATTTTTCTTGGGAATTATGTTTTTGGGGTTTTTTTAAATTATCTTTGAAATCATGTCCTTATCCCATGAGGAACTTGTTGATCCATAGCAGTCCTAGTAATGCTGTCAGTTGCCCAGGTCTGATTAGACTCTACTATGCCAGTCTGAGTTAGACTCTACTATTGTAGAGTCTAACTTTTACTCAAATGCCTCTATTCCTCATTAGACAAACAAACAAACAAGCTCTGGCCCTCTGTGGCATTAAGGACTCGTTTTCTGTGCAAAAGAAATGCAGGCCAATTTAACATGCTCTGTGAGAAAGGTTGAAATGTTTACCACCAAGAAATCCAGATGTATCTAAGGACCATACATTTAGCTTTTGAACCACTCTTGAAAGAAATCATATTTTAACCTTATTAATGTAATAAGAAATGATAAATGAATAAGGCTAATACACATCCTTTATTCTGGAAAACTGTCATGGAAGTAGCAGATTTAAAATAAGGGGTTTGCATTCATTCCTTGTGTTGTACTCCCTGCTATTGTTGTGATCTGGTATATTTAGTAACAAAACTAATAACTTTCAGCTCTGAAGAAAGTGATTAATTTTCCATAGGCCTCTTAATAAATGCATAATGGATTAAGTTTGGCTATGCTTCTTTGTAGTACAATCATTTTTATAATAGGTATAGTCTTCCTCTTACATTTCTTAGGCATTTTTTAGATGTAAAAGACACTGATTTTATTTTATTTGCCACATATCAGATGACAAAGAATTTTGGATGCCTTTCTTTATGACAGCAAGAAATGCAGTAGCCTAAAACAAAGATGAGGAAAACAAAGCTGGACTTCATCTAGTTTTAATGTAAACCATGATTCATCATTGGATGAATGTTAAAAAATCACTAAAACATAATAGAAGAATATTAATAGAATATTAAAAGACGGACCCACTGCTGGCCAAAGCTGAGTTCATCAGCAACAATGGTAACATCTCTGCAATAACATATTTAAAAAAGGGCAAATAAACATTGCAGAATAACATCTGGAGAGAGGAGTGAGCAAATGTGAGACAAACAGCCTTGTTGACACCTGGGTCAATGAAGAAGGAGGGGGAGCATCTAGCTGTGGTTTCAAAAGAGCTTTCTTTTTTGCTTGAAAAGTGTTCTCATAAGCTTTTTTTCTTGTCCCAAAGCATGTATGCTCAAAGAGATCTAACAAGTGAAAGAAGGAGAGAATCATTTTTTAAGGAATCCAAGGCAAAATATTGAAAGTACAGCAATGGATAATGTGAGTATTCCATCTTTGCTTTGCTACATTTTGCTCTTGGATGCTAAAAGTTCAAATAAAGCATTATCATATAGATTATTTCAATTTTTATCTTTCCAGTTAATTATGAAGTAGAAGAGGTTTTGGTTTATTTTATTTTTTAATACTCCTTTGGCATTGAATAGCTTCAAAATAGCTTCTAAGAATCTTCCTTTTTGTGGCAAACAATGGGGGGGGGGAAAAAGTGGTTTTTTTGCCAGGTGGCTACAGTTACCTTCTGTAAATAAGACTATTTTTTGAAATAGTGATTTTTCTTCACTCTGGAATCTAATTTGAACCATTCTGAAATGACATGTCTTAACCATATTAGAATCATTTGTTTCCTGACACTAAGCAGTTATCTTTATGGACTCTCCTGTGTAATCTACAATAGTTCACCATCAGGAATACATTTAAATATATTACTGTATTTGAATAATTACATTTTCTTTTTTTTTAAAGAATGACATCAAATCCTATTATGAATCATCAAGTGTATCAAAAATTATCCTTACTTTTTTTTTCTTTTTAATAATTATTGAAATGAGTTGATGCTTGCAGTAGTTAAATTGGCAGATTCCCAGAGGTGAGGCAGTATTACTGAAGGTTTGCATTGCAAATGTTAAATTACTTGTGATAAATTGACAGGAAAGTTGATTAATGCATTAATTGGCAATACTGTGAATTCTTGATTAAGTGATGCATAGGTAAATGTCTGCATTTGTACCATAGCAAACCATTTGCATTACTAATAAGGAAAAAAAATCTATGTATACATATACATAAATAACTGTGAGGAGGCAAAACATGGAGCTGCACACATCAGTTGAAAACTGAGAAGAAATTAAACCCTCTATTGTCATTTATTGAGTGAGTAAGCACTGCTCTGTGCAAGCAACCTGTGAGTATGGTTCTATAGTAGGAAAAGAAGTCATGTAAGAGTTGTCATAGCTGTCAGATCAAATGTTATCTGTCTGACTCTGAAAGAGGAGAGATTCCAGTGGCTCTTACAATCCCTTCAGCCTCCAGCATGTGTTTTCAGGATTCCAGATGATTTCCTTATTTTGCATCCTGAGGCGTCTGTGTCATCTATCTTATAGTAACCCTCACAGTAAAAGTAATAATAGCTAACGTGTTCCCTTGTTCTCTAGTTTCCCTGTCCCATGCTTATTTTCTGCTTAAATTAGTGGGATGGGGTATCTGAACTCAGCTAGTATCTGAGTTCCTAAAATATTAATTAGACACAGAATTAATCAATTAGTATACACAAAAAGGAGATGGAGAATAGGGACTTTATGTGGAAGTAGATAGAGTACAGGATAATGTACATGAATTATGGAAACAGATACTTGGCAGGTTCTTGACTCTGGGTGGCTGCTGAGGAAGAGAAACCATGAATGAACTTGAGAAATTAAAACACTGAATATGTATGAAAATGGAGTAAGAAAACAGGGAGAAGAGTTTGAGAGGTAGAGGAGAGAAAGGGTGAGGAAAAGAGCTTTATATGGTAGCTTACAGAAAGAAGAGGTGTGAAGAAATTAATACAAGAGAAAACAAACTTAACAAAAAGAAATTTAGTAAGAATAAAATATCCACCTCATAAATAACATAAAAATAAGACACCAAAGAATTCAGTACCAGTGAAAAATGCAGTAGTTAAGATAAATGGATGTGGTTATAGGTGAGATGCATTCTCTCCCAACACGATCTGAAGATAGACTGGCATTTAATAAAAAAGGTATGATGCAGCTCAGTGTTTCTCTTAAACAATTATAAACTCTTATGCTACAATGAAAGCCTTTCCTCTTATGCATCAGAATAAAGTTAGTGTCACCTAATCAGAAGGGACAGTTCCCTTTAAGTTAAACCTAAAACCTTAAACTTCTTTAAAAATAAACCCAAAAACCCAAAACCAGTAGTGGCTGTGATTTAACCACACTGGATGTACAAGCTGACTGCTGTGCTGGACTTGTCCACCCCTAATTACCTGAGGCATGTGTGCTGCCTGTGTGGAGCCAGCAGGTGGGAAGGAAGCTTGGGAAACAGGTCAGATCTTAAATGAAGGTCTGAAGTGAGTTTCCATGTTATTTACTTTATTTCTTCTTTCTTTCTTTCTTTCTTAAACATATAACTTTTTTTTCCCCCTTATGTTTCCCCTTTGTATTATAAATCCCAGCTTCATTAAAAGCATCTGCCTGCACAAATACTTAATGCAACAGTAAGTGAGAATTTAGTCAAGCAAATCTCTTAATTCATTCCTCTCAGTGGAACCTGATTAAAAAGTATAATATTTCTGGGACAGATTTCCAAAGGTATTTGTCTATTTGATTTCCATTAAAATAATGATATTTATAGAATTTAAACACCAAAATATTTTGCAAAAACTATTCTCTGTTCATTATTTGTAAGATTACATTATACCTTGCATCCTGCATACAGCTGGATGTCACATAAGTTTGAAAATGCTGCAGAAAATCTACATTAGGTAACAAAACCAACAAAACAACAGTCACTGCACAGGCAGCTGAGATATTTAGGAAAGAATGAGATGAGCAAAAGTTAAAAAATACAGTATTAACAGTATGGCCAGTAGTGTCTGTTATTACCATACTGAGAAAATAAGTTTACAAACCCTCCAAAAACTTCGACACCTTTTGAATTTTGTGTTCTTGAAGACAGTGGCAGATTTTATTAGGGGTCTTTCACCTTAGTTTTATTTCAGAACACTCAATTACAATTTCTAATTACCATCCTGACTGACACAACTTTGGCATCTTCAGAACAAAGAGTCTGATTCACATCAAAAAGGAAGAAAGGCTGGGGTTTTCTTTTTTTTTCCTCCCTCTGCCCTTTGCTGTTGTGTGATTCAAGTTCAGCAAAGATTGATTTTGAAATTTTCCAAGCATTATAAACAGGGACCAAAAGAAAGGTCACCCAGTGTCATTTCTGCTGATTCTTATTCATAGCTATAACAAAAGCAGAAGAGAGACCTGCTGAGAAGCATGCTACTCTATCACAGTGCACATCTCGAAGCTTCATGAATCCAATGAGCAAAGCAAGCAATCACCATCATTTTAGAGAGTTTCAGCTGTAGCAGTATGTGCTTGTTAATCAGATTAATTCTGACAACACCTTACTGAGTGCAAAACATTTGGGAACTGTCATTCTGTCAAAAACTGTGGATGAAGGGATATAACTCTATGTGTCAGAACAGAGTCAAGGTTCCTACAGTAAGGACTGCATCTTCTGCCTCTCCCTTTTCTTCTTCTATGCCTTCCCCCACTGCTTCCACTGTCTTTCCACCAAAAGAACAAGACAGGACAAGAGGAAATGTCTTCAAGTTGCACCAGGGGAGGTTTAGGTTGGATATTAGGAACAATTTCTTCCCTGAAAGGGTTGTCAAGCACTAGAACAGGCTGCCCAAGGAAGTAGTCTAACCACATCCCTGGAGGTATTTAAAAGACATGTAGATGTGGTGCTTGAGGACATGGTTTAGTGGTGACTTGGCAGTGCTAGGCTGACAGTTGTACTTGATCTTAAAGGTTTCTCCAGCTAAAATGATTCTGATTCTATGATTCTATGTCAATGTTTTTACATGTGTGGTGTAACAGACACAATACTTTTGGCACCAAAATCTAAATATGACTGAGAGAGAAGACAAAAGATTGCACTTGTTCAGTCTGATATCTAATCCTAGGGAAGCCTTACATTACTCTCTCTGGATATTAACCAAAGATAAGATATTCTGGCCAAAGCATCCTTTTTTGCTTGTCTGTTTTGTTTTGGTGAGTGTGAAATGGAATTAAGACAGATCAGAGTTTTTGACACAGGTCCTCAGGAATGTAAGATGTGAACTTATCTGATACTGAGCTGCCTCTAATCATTTAACAGCTGCCTAATCCTGCTCATGACTAAATGCTTTTTCACAGAATTAAGAATAATTCTGTTTCTCAGACTGAACTGAAAGTCACACAAAGACAGGTATTTGATAATGAATGATATTCAAAGAATTACAAAGCACCCTTTTCAAACTCCCTTGCTCCATTCTGTGATGCTTCTGGAGTTTGAGAAAAGAAGCACAAAAAGTGAATTCAGGAGAGAGAAATGATAGAAAAGCTGAAGTGATTTTCTACTCTTCCACTATTTGAAACTGTAAACAAATAAATAATTTGTAAATAAATAATTTTGTAAACAAATGTAAAACAAATAATCCAAAAGAGTGTAATCATAAGGCACTTGTTGGTGTTGCCAGAAGGAATTGTTCTGCAATGCCACAAGGGCTGATGGTGAAGCCCAGTGATCAGGGATGAGAGAGACTAGCTGATAGCTGGAATGGGGAACACTCAGCAAGAGGGAAATCAGGCAGAAAAAGAGAGTGGAGCTTAATGAAACACTGTAAAGTGTAAAGGACAAACATTCTGGTGAGTCAGAGTTGAGGTAAAGCATCAAGGCAAAGGAAGACAGACACAGCAGTGAAAGGGATTAAATGGATCATTAACAAAGAAGAGAAGGAAAAGTGCAGGATGCTGTGGGAAAGAGATGGAGATTGAAGCTGAAATTAGAGAGGAAAGCTGAAATGTAGTGAGATGATTTGCAGGTGATAGGATATGGCAGCAGCTGTAAAGAAGAGAAGAGACTTCCTGCAAGTGTTGAAAGTGAAAGGAGAACTGAAGGACATGATGAGGGGGGTGTTTCAACCCCAACAGCCTGATCTACAAAGGGTAGGTATCAAGATGAGTGGATAGGATTAAATGGTCCAGGTTTCTGTAAATCAGAAGCTTGAATGGCAGCAGAAAAGCTGTGAATGGCTGTATATTAGTTCCATTTTATTTTATTTTATTCTATGGGTGGAGAAAACTTTCCAAAGAAAGGAAAAGGAGAGAAATAGAAATGGCCACAGAAATCACACAGGCAGCACACAAGCAGTGGAACTTCTGAGAAGGCTGGATAAGTGGGTTGGGAATAATGGGCATGAAGGTTGGCAATAGTAAAGGAATATAAGGTCAAAGAGTTGGTGGCAAAAGTATAGGTATACAATCTGAATTTGCACTGGTTTGAAAAGGAGGAGAACAATAAAGGAAAACAGAAGAAGTTTGTAGAATTTGAGTTTGTAGAGACATAAAAGTAACAACTGTAGCAGTACAGCACAAGAAGCTTACATGATGTATTTGTTCAGAGTATGGATGTGGATAAGAACTGAGTGAGAGACATACAAAGTTTCTGTGGAATAGGAGTGACAAAAAAGTAGAATTGGAAAACACTATAAAAATGACTTTTTTATTTTATTGCATTTTCTTAATTGCTTAGGGTGAAATCTGATCAACATGACTGCAACAGCTGTGAGTCAACAAAAGCTTTCCTAGAAAGAAAAAGGGATAGTTGAGCTTTTCCATGTTTCTGAAACCAGACTATGCCATAACTCACCCTCTGAGCTCACAGAAAGGTAAATGGTTATTCAACACTGAAAATAAATGAGGCATTTTCTTAAGGCATAACAAACCATTGCAAAATTAGTTGCAATGTTGAATGAGGTTGCCTTGGTTGTTCTTTACCTGAATGAGATTTCTGTATTCTGAAGTTCCTGCAACTGACATAATGGTCAAGGTTAAAAACTTTCTTGCCTATGGTATTCTCTCCATGGAAGATGTAGCAAAGCAGCATACACCATTGAATAGGCTTTTGGATGTGTCTTTTAGTGAAACTTAAAAGCTTTTCACCTCAGTTTGATCTACTTCTGCAGGTTTCACATGTGCTCAGTTTTTCACAGAATATATCTGCTACTCTGTAACTGAAGGATTGATTTTTCCACTAAAAATTATATTCAAATACTGGAAGTCCACAGCCCATGTTTTTAATTAAACTTTAATTAAAAATTCAGGATTAAGATTATCATCACCTTTCAGAAAGCAACAACTAGAACTGCATGAAATTGTCCCTGCTCTTCCTCTGTGTAAAGAGTGGACTAGATACACTCCAGAGATCCTTTCTAGTGAAATTATGTTTCTCAGGTATTGTGGTGAAAGACCACACTGACTGTGTGCTACCTACAGAGAGAAAGCTGAGCCCTAGCAGACATCTACACTTTTCAGTTGCAGAATTATTATAGGATAACCTGGCATGTCTTGCTTTTGCTCTAAATGAAACATGACATTCAGAGAAAAACTCTACCTATTTCTTGTTTTGAGGGCACAATTCACATTCTGGACCTCAATTTCACACAAGCAGTCAAGTTACTTTTTGGGTCAAAGATGCCATTATTTTGTTTATCCAGCAGAAAACTCTCTCTGTATGGCAAATTATTGTGGTGTTCTATTGCATGTGTTGGATTCTGGGTCTAAATGTCAGATAGTCATAAAATCTTGTTACTGTTAAAAAAATGACATTTGATCTTTAAATGTTATGTTTTGAACTCGAATGCTGGTTGTGGATACACCGTGGTAGGATTCAAGCACTGTTTTCTGTAGACATTTTTGCCATCCTAAAATACAGGACTATTAAATCACACTTCTTGGTCTTGATTGTTGCTTATTCACACAAGAAAATGTCAAAAGGACGTCAGCCCTCTCTCAAGGTGTTACAGAATTGTAAGATAGTGATTGAGCTCCATCTTGTGGGATAAACAGGGGCTTACAGGGGAATTATTTTTTTCTTTCCCTTCAGAAAAGTGATCTTGAAAGGCATAATTTCATTAATTTCCTGTTGGAAGTTTTCCCTTTTGAGGTTTTGAATAGATAGGGGAAAAGCTGATACAACACGCCTCAGAATAACAGGATGTGCTATGATATGAAGAATTAACAGCATTGGGAGAGAGAGAGAAAAAAGATCCATTCCTTTCCCTACTTTTTCTTTACTTTCAGTAATAAATACCAGCTTGAGAAAGATGAGAGAATTCATAAAGGAAATATAGTAGTAGATTAATCCATCAAGTTGTTTACATTAATTTTAATTTGTTATTTTTATAAATAATATTGGTTTATATTATTTAACTAGTTTTGTCACTGGAAGACTGTAGACTTCTGGGGTACTTTTTATTATTGAAGTAACTGCTTGAATGGTTTGGTTTCTGTATGGTTTTTAATGACTACTAGTGGGAAAACAGCTGACAATTCACCCTCAGATTATGAACAGTTTGAGAGGCTTCCCATTCCCAGGACCCAAGAATCTCCCCTTGTAGTTGAAATGACCATTTTTTATGAATATAATATAGGTTTGTTTTATTTTATTTTGGGGGTTTTTTGTGTGGTTTGTTTGTTGTTTGTTTGTTTTAAATAGGTATTTGTTGATTATTCTTTTGAGAACTTATATAGCAGGTTAGTAAAGTCATGGAAATAGAGATTATAGGAAACTAGAGGAAAGCATTATTCCCAAACTCCACAGTCCAAGCAATAGTCAGTGTTACTATTCTCATGTCTCTAACACCTTGGAGAAATTCTGAGGTGTTTGAATGGTCTCTGTGATTCAGACAGCTCTAAGGTTTTGGGTTAAAGAACTTTTTCTCCAAGTCAGAGAAAAAGGAATTGCTATGAACTTCTGCCTTCCTTTTTAGCACAGGGTCTGGACTGCTTATTAGGATGTTTCAGCTCTTTGTACGTAAGGAATTACTTGAAAAGCTAAAAGCTAATATCCTTAGCACTATTCTTGCTTTTCCCATGTTGTGTTTATTATAAGGTGTTGAGAGATGTTTTTAGAGTTTATTGAGTATAGATAGGAATACAGAAGGTGGTCCTGTGAACCTCTTAATTTAGTGTGTCTCTTTAATACAGTATATTGTCTGACTGCCTACAAAATTGCATAGTGCCTTCCACCCATAGTATTCATCGTGTCTTGTTCTTCCTATTTAAGCATAATAAATTACATAATTATAAGCCATGAGGAAAAAAAAGGTAAATGTTTGGTTAAACTAAATAAGAACGGATTAAAACCACTTTAGTTGCATAACTGGATATTTGCTTTAGGTCATGTGGATAAATTTTTTCACTAGCATTCACAGAGAAAACACCTCAGCTAATACTTAACTTCATGCTGAAGTCTACACAGATAGAAATGAGATGAGCCAGGAAAGGAGAGAGGGGAACATTTTAGAGCATATTAAGAATACCCTTCCTACAAAGCCCCTCATAAATACCTTATGTTTTCACGTGGAAACTCCTGATGTGCCCTTCATAGTAGCAATGCTTTTGTGTTTCAGACACTGAAAAGCAAGTAATAATGTGCAAATAATGCATGTTTGATGCCATTTCATACCTTCTTTTTGTCCTTATGGGGTTTTTTTCTTCTTTTTTTTTTTTATTTGAGGTTTGAGGAAGAATCAGAAATACAGCAAAGTTCTTATAGAAAGTCTTGGTGAAAGAAGAAAACCTCCAGAGATAAGAGCAATAAGATTTATTATTTACTACAAGAGCTGGAAAGTGCATAGCAAAAAATTAGAAAGATCTGGCTAAAACAACTCAGTGAGATCTATGACTTGTTTAGAGATAAGAAATTGGATGGAACAGAACTTAAGAGTGTTTCATATTTTGCTTTTTACTATTCTGCAGAATTCTTGGACCACACAGTTCAATTTCTTCCAAAGCTTTGTTAATGTCTTATCTGCTACTCCTAATTATTCAGGTTATATTCACATGCATCCTCTGATGTGTGTCCACCCTGTTTGTAGTGATATGAGTACAAGCAGCAATGTATTTCCTTAAATTTATCTTGAAAGAGAAGGAAAACTGTGTCTCAGGAATAAAGGATCAATGTATCTGAAATGCTAGTCAGAGGCTTAGAGCAGAACATGATGAAATATAATCTACAAGTTCCATATGATGCTTCCTGTCCTACCTGGACTATAAACTGCAAGTACTTGACAGATGTGACACTGCTGACACAAGTCCAGCACTTAAATGATGCTAGGCACTCAATTATGTGAGCAGCTTCTCTAGAGAGCTCTTTTGCAGGCTTTGTCTGCTTGAAATGAAGCAGGTGATTTAATCCTTTCAATCCCAAAGCTCTCTACCAGCAATGTAGCTGATAAAGACTTTGAACCTTATCAGTCTCAAGTAGGATTATCCCTTCTACTTTTAAATTGAGAGTGACTTATAATTTTTCAAGCCAATAGATTCACAAGTCAACCAGAATAAAAATTATCTCTTATGCTAAAATAATCTGCATTCTGGCTAGATTCCCTCCTCAAATTTGACCTGGAGATTACCTCTGGTACAAGACGGCACAGCAGGTTCCCTTTCTGAGAAACACAGTAGTGTTTCCTCACCCTGAAGCAGGTAAAGTTCCAGTCTGAAAGAGCCCTCAGAACTGGTTCTGGGCTTCTGGAAAAGATGTATAAAAAGTATATAAAAGTTACATGACAGTGGAATACACACTTCTCTCTGTAGCTATCCAAAAGAGCAAGCACAGCTTTTGCAAGGCACTTCTTTGTCCCTTCTGTGAGCATATTCAGAAATTTAATTTCTCTTCAGCTTGGGTTGTGTCTCTATTCCTAGCCATGTAATGCTATGTGATCTATTATTTTTAAGGGCTTTTAATTATTTTTAATAATTAAAATTATTTTTAATTAATTTTTAGTCTTTAAAATAAATTAACTTTTAAAATAAGCAACACAACTGATTTTAAATCTTCACAGTTCTAAATAAAAGCCATAAATGTGTTATATAGGTACAGAAACAAAAAGTTAAATTTTGTACTTCTGGTCAAATTTCTAAATATAGTTCTTCAAGATTTTGACATTTTAATAAGTTTTGGGTTCAAACTTGTAGTGTGAGAAAATTTTTGAAGAAAGCTCCAGATTTTTATGGTATTTTTATAACACACTATAAACACAAGCAACATTTTTTCTTAAATCATGAAACTTTTCAGCAGGACCTACCAAATGAAAAATGTATGTTACACTAAGATTAAAAACATATCTGTGCACATGGTTTCCTGAATATTGTTTTCTGAAAGAGGCAGAAAGAAGAGAGAAAAGAATGAAGGTTCTCTGCTACTGAGAACAGTTGGACTCCAGTCAGCACCATTTGCTGAATCATAAGCAATCTGCTATATGAGCAGAGACAACTATCAGTGCATCCAGAAACCTAACAATCATCTGAAACAATACTATAGACTCTAAGAAACAATGGGAAATACTTTGTATTAAAAAACCTAAAGCAAATCCAAACCAAACCCTTTTGGGGCCTTAAAACAGCTGAGAATAGAGACATGTTAAAAGACCTATTTTTGTAGTTCAAAATATTTTGGGGGGAACTATTTCATATGATATTTCTTAGGAACAGATTCTGTTTTCAGGACACTGATATATGATATGATATGATATATGATTGATATATGATATATGATATATGATATGATATATGATATATGATATGATATATGATATGATATGATATGATATGATATGATATGATATGATATGATATGATGATATGATATGTGCAGGGTGGGCTCTACAGAGTAATTTTGGTTGAAAAACAACTTAAAGCCAGTATAAATTTTATGTAAGCAAGTATGAAGAATTGGACATTATATAATATTCTAATGTGTTAGGGCTATAATACAATTAACAGCTCCTGTAATAAAGATATAGATTCATTTATCATCACTGCTAGTAAAATCACCTTCTGGATTAAAAACCTGCTCTGAGATATGTAACAGATGGTGATAGGATGAAATTTGATACAAAAACATCATTATCTTCTGTATATTTAGCTGTGTAAAAGTCATATGCATTTCTTAAATACATACTCTGGCAGCTGTAACTCAGTTTTTTTTATATATATATATATATATATCTATATATATATATATATCACAGATTTACTTTCAAATAATACTGGCATTACTGGAAGCAGAAATTTCCTGATAATTCTATTTAGAATAACTAAGTCAAAAACATGCAAAAGGAAATTCTGTTCATTAAGTGTTTTTCTAAAGGAAATAACACTCTTTTTATATAGGTTAGCTATTGTTCTTATTTACAGCAAATAATGTGTGAACTAACTCCACTTTCAGTCCTGACTGTGGTGAGCTTTACATTTAATTTTTTATTTAATGTCTCCTCCAACTAAACCACATTGAAAGATAATTAAAAAGGAACTGGCAAACACATATAAAACTATTCAAAGATCTGAGTACATTAAGCACCACAGTCTGGTGTGTAAGAAGTGATGTTTTAAGATAACAGAAAGTGTACATATGTATGTATGCATAGTTATAAATGTGCATACATGTATGCAAAACCACACATAGACAAATGTGGCTTACACATTAAAGCTTTTTTAAATGTAGATATTTTAAAAGGTTTATTAGTGTCTTCATGTTTAACTAGAATGTGAAAATTGATTCCCTGTACAATGGTGCCACTCTGCAATCTGATTTACTGACTCTTTTCATAGGTTCATGGAAAGATTCTGTCTCAAGGTCTCAAGGTCATCCTGTTGAAGCTCTGGTTCAAAGCAGAAATGACTCTAAAGTTGGAGAAGGTTACCCAGGGCTCTATCCAACCCAGTTTTGAAAAATTCCCAAGGACAGAGATTCCACAACCTCTCAGCAACCTACTAGTGCTTACCAACTCTCCCACAGAGTCCAAGACAATTAATTGGAAACAGATTGTTAGAAAGGTCTTAGAAACACTGAGAGATTACAGGGAGGGGGAGTTGTTTGTTTGTTTGTTTTCTACATAATTGGACAACTTTGAAAAACACATTAATCTTTAAATTAAGGGGGATGCCTGAGAAATTAACCATGCAAACAAAATCATTTCTCATTTGGAAGTGAGATGCAAATTATTGTAATGTGCTGGAATCATCATCACAAACTGAAATGAATTTATAAACTGTTATTAAAAACAAAAATGTTAAACTGATTATAGCTCAGCAGCAATGTAGTGTATCTTTGTAATCAGAACTGAAGGAGAAAAAACACTTAATGAATTACTAATGTCTGTTGGAATCCAAATACTGCTCATCATGATATTATTACTATTTTTTTTAATATTAGGTGGTTTATATTTTAGCCATTAACTGCTCATTACAGCAAATCAGACACACAGATGTTTATCCTAGTAGCATGTAATGTCAAAACCAAAATCATTCTTTTCTGTGGTTGCTAAGATGTAGTTTGTTTTTACATACCCACAACATAACCTAATTAGAAAAACAACTGGTCTTTATTTTTGTTAATAAGTTCTCAGAAATTCTTCACAGGTGGGAAATTCAGCCATGTGTTTGGAAGAAGCACCTGGAAGGCTGACTAATAAGTGTCTTGTACATTTTTTTCAGTGATACCATTTAATTAATTCTAAGACATCCATTTAATAGAAGTAAGGAAAAAGTTGATATTGTTGAGCAAAGAAAAATTTCTGTTAGCTACTTCTCAGAGCTTACCTAACCATAGCAAAGTCCCAAACATTTTAAATGGACATTTCAGTTCCTTTGTAGAAGCAATACTTGGATATTTACTTTGCCTGATCAACAGATTTCTCCAGCTACTTGGCAGTTTATTATGTCATGATAGATGTCTTCAGTGATATCTACTAGTCAAGATGCCATCCCACCAATTTCAGAATTAAGCTTTCAGCAAGGGTGTGGGAGATAAATGCTCAGTCTTTTCCTGGGGTTTAAAGCAGTATTGCTTACTGATTAAGTAAATATTTCAATCCCAGTCAGCTTGACAATGCTTTCTACCCTGGTTATTTAGTTAGGCATGGAGCAAGTACATGACAAGAGGCTGGTCTCAGTGCTGACCTTATAGAAAGAAGTGAAAAACTGTAAATCCTAATCCAAAAGAGGTTTCACATGCCTAGTTTAAAGATGTGGTTGGTAAAATAAAAATAACTTAAGTGTCTAAATCCTAGCTTGCCCTACTGCCTTAATACCACTTTAACTAGGTAAAGCACATTTCTATTCAACTTCTAGGCTGAATTTTCAAATATATCTCAGAGTACACATTCTCAGAATGTTAGAAACATTTATCTTCTTTTCAGTTCTGCACTGACAAAGAAACTCAGTGTTCCTCTAACTAAATATTGCAAGGGACATAGGATTGTACCTAATAATGTACAGGACTGAACCTCTCACAAAATGGAGCTAAGTTACCATCTTAGAAAAAAACAAAACAAACCAAAAATGCATAAACCAGTCAAGAAGCAAAGAGAAATCCCTTGAAATGATTTTAAATTATCATCATAATTTCACTTTTATATTATCATCTCTTGGTTAGATATTCATCAAAGAGTGGGATTCAGTCCTAATGGTCTTTTCAACATTCAGATATTTTTCATTGCCTAGGAAAACTTGGCAAGTGTCTAGGCTGCTCCAGGTAATACTGGTTTTTTCCTCCTTCTGATACATAGTTCTGATTGCAGCAAAATATTAGAATTAGAACAGATAGGGAAAAGAAGAGCAGAGCTCAATGGCTCCCTTACTAGCTCATTCTTTAAGCAAAGGAATTTCTTGAGCTCTCAGAAATGTTTCAGGACTGTGTATGTGGTGCATATACATAGACCAAGGGAAATGTTTCTTTTTTTGTCCTATCACCAACTTTTCCTTCATAACAGAGGCTCCCAGCCTTGACATTTTCAGCCTAAATGTCCTCCTTTAGTGGCTGAACAGTTTTTCTGTTCTCACTAGAATGATGATTTCTATGCTCTTCCCTGGTCCCAGGTTAGGTCTGGTATTTTTCATACAGATTCTGTGCAGTCATTTCAGTTTATTTGCCAGATCTCATATACCATTCAAGGACTTTCAAGGGTATAAAAGAACATTACACTGCCTTACCTGACCAAAGGAAAGTGGCTTCTAGAAGCAGAAATTTGAGAACAATCTCCCTTTCTGTCCTTCCCAGGATAAGAATTTGTGGTTTTGATACAAACCTCAAGAAACAAGACCAAATACATAGAAGATGAAAAAGACCAAGAGAAGCAAAGTCTTGTTTCTTCTTTAGATAGTGATTAGCTACTTGACTCTGGGAAAGGTAAGAAGTCTCTATTTTATTTTTATTTCTCTGTGTCCAAAACTATTTGGGCAGTCTTAAGTGTCTGTACTGCATGTAGCACAATGAGATCCAGACATTTTTCAGTCCTATATGGATTTCACTACTAAAAATTAATAATAGCATTATTATTATTATTTCAGGAAAAAAATGTAATTAAGTAAACTTTTATTGCCACTGAAAATTAATCTCAGAGATTCAGATAAACTGTCCTTCTCATACAGATTATTGTTGTGTCTTAAAACTTTTTAAATGAAATTCCAATGAGAAATTAAAATATCAATGCTCTTTGTAGCACTGTCAGTGAAATTAGTTTCAGATCAGTTATTGAGATTTTAATGCAAAGCATATAATTAGAAATTCATTAATATTGGAGTTTAATTTATTATGTTGAATGTCTCTTTTCTGTTTCAGTTGGTTTTGGAGTAACAACACTCAGTGATGGACTAACACTTTCAGCCAAACTGCATTTTCTGCATCACTACTAAATATGAGAAATGCTAAGCACTTCTGATTTCCTCTTTGTTCTTGTTGGGTTTTGTGCATGTTGCTGTAGATAGTTTCACTTTTGCAAGTCTCATTTAACATACCTGATTTCAAATATAAATCAACCAAAGAGGAAGGCTTGACTTTTAAACAAGGATATGTAGCACAGAACTATATAGTTATTGAGTCAGGTTTACAAATACTTCCTTCAACAGCTAGAGAAACTTGATTTGCAATTAAATAACAGCACTTGGGAAACTCCAAGGGGAATGGAACTCCATTCAGGTCTGTGGACATTCCAGTAGTTACTTAAATAGATGTCAAGGTCTCTAATACATGTTGTGCAACTGATGTTTTTTCAGAGAACTTTAGGAAAATAGGGATGGTAAGAGGGTTAGACAATGTTGTACTTTCTGTAGCGATGCTCTTAAGGGACTGTGTTTCTCTGCCCTCACTAAATCATATTACCTAGCCAGAGGAATAGTTATAAGCTTCAGTTCATTTACATGTCCTTTTCAGAAATGCTTGATTGGTATGCCTGGGAAATAGGCCCATGAGATCAAATTATTCTTCACTTCATATTTTCATACTATGTGCAACACATTTTATACAGTGAATATAGCAATTTTTCCTAGTTAACTCACCATTTCCAGCCAACTGAAAGACACTGAGATTGGTATCACCCTATGAAATGCTGTTCATCACTTCATCATGCTAATTAAGGTATGACATATGACTGGAAATGATCTGGGCAAGCTAGCCCAATCTCCAGCTATTCTGTAATCCCTTTCACAAACTTGTTTGGATGTATCTTGAAAGCCAGTAGATACTTTTCCTTCACTACTCCCCTTGGGAGATTGTTCCATGCTCTGACTCTTCTAATAGTTAGAAACCTTCTAATTTCCAGTCTAAATTTATTCATTGCCACCACTGCCTGTTAGCTTAAATAGATCTCTCTCCTCCTGGGCATTTAGCAAAATCCTGCTTGCTCCTGAGGTATTTATAGACAGCAATCATGGCTGTTCCCATTATTTCTTTGAGTATTTACACTTTTTTAATGTGCTGTAAATCACATGATGTTGCTGCTGCTCCCTGATTAGGTTGCTGAACCTCTCAAAAGCAGGAGGAGGGCTGCTTAAACCAGTTAAAAAAATGGTTGTAGCAATACTTGGGAAAGGATCCTTTAGGCAAACAGCTATTTGCATGAAGTACTTTGAGACTAAATGCTATGTTACTCATTTCATGCAACTCCTCTTATCAGCAGCTGCTTCATACCTAAAGAATGGCACCTGCCATGTTGCAACAACACCTGGAATTGAAAAGCTCCTTGCAGCTCCTGTGGTTAGTTTTGCTGACACAGAAGTAGGGAGGGAGAGGGAAAGAGAGTTAAAGGATACTATTTAGCTGGTGTTAACTATTCATTAGCATGATCTGCTTAAATGCATTTTAGTAGTTTTTAATCCTTTTCACTTTTCTGAGTGTTTTTCCCACTGTAAACTTGCAGTTCACTGCTCTCTGTACAAAGAGATATCTGCTTGATCGATGCCTAATGAAATCTTACCTAAATCTTTAAAGCAAACTATTGATTGAACAATTATACTTCATTTATACTGAAGTGTTATCTGTTCCCCCACTCAGTCCTCTCTTTCTTTATCTGACGTTCTATAGACCCTCGTTATAACTCTATTTATAAGAACTGACATGTTTAGACTGTAAATCAATTTTCCATTTTCATTGTATTGGAGAAATTGCTCTTCAATAGGATTCTGCTCCCTCAAAGGACAGGTTCAGTGTAGCACTTACATTTAATTGATCTGCTAGGTTTGCTATTGAAGTGCTTGCCAAGGTTGCACAGGTGAAGTCATCTTCACTCTTCTTATTGCTGAAAAAGCTATTTCAGTTTAAAATTAACATTGAACTTTCTCACCTAGAAAAATGAACAGCCATTAGGTTGTTTTGTGTGGTGCTGAAATCATTTCCTGGTTCAACAGCATCTTGAACTTGTACATCCTAGTTGATTTTTTATTTCCCCCCTTTCAGCTCTGTGAAATGACTGGGACTAGTAACCTACCTACAACTTAGGGACATTTATATTGACAATTAGTTTCTGAATATGAATAAGTATGTTTGTTAATATGTTAAAAACTACCTGAAAGAATTTCCAACCTCATCAATCTCTTGAAAGAAGAAAGAGGTATCTTAAGTGAATGGAGGTAGATTAATTAAGTTAAATAAACAGTCTTAAGTCACTGTGGGATTATGAACAGAGCACTAGCCAAATATTTACAAACACCTGAATGCATGTAAACTTGAAGAAAACCATTAAATGTGACTGTGTTACTAATATATACTTGGGAATTTTTAAGAGATTTGTTTGGCTTTCAGCAAAACTACAGTCATAACCTTGAAAGTCAGCTTGCCTTTGGGATTGTCTAATTTGAAGTATTGGCTTCCATTTGTTAGTATTGGCTCCCTGAAACATATCAGTTCAGTACAACAGTTAAGTTTCTTAAACCCCAAACTTAGAAAATGAAT
Organism: Galbula dea; assembly: GCA_013399015.1. Lineage (NCBI taxonomy): Eukaryota > Metazoa > Chordata > Aves > Piciformes > Galbulidae > Galbula > Galbula dea. The sequence goes on along the minus strand of VWZX01001852.1, from coordinate 474,755 downwards.
GTGAGATAGGCACCTTAGGTATTTTAGGTCAGTGGGACCACTCTGATAGAAAAGATTTCAAAATGGAGAATACAGGTGAAAAGCTCTCATGCTTACAAAAAGAGATAAAATTTCCTACATAAAAGAAGTTAAATTATACTAAAAAATAAAACCTATTCTGAGCATGTTTTTGTTCCATCATTGACAGTATCTGATGCTGGTCTCATATAGTATTATTCCTTTTCTTCCTTTTTGAAGTAAACACTTGAAAACAAAGAAAGAAGGAAAAGAAAACACAAATAAAACAAACAATAAAAAGAGCAAAGTGTGTTTATTTCTACTATATTTTTTCTTTCTGGAATCTGCCTTTGATCCTGTATTTCTGCTATAATAGTCAGTAACTTAATAGTAATACTTGGAAATTCTTTCACTTTGAACTTGATGACCTATAAGATCACTGTAGATTTTGTGAGTGTTTCACAGAACAACATAAGTTTTCAGAAAACCTTTCCACTCATATAAAGTCTGGTATCAAAAACACAAAAGTTTAATTCCCATATTTTAGTAAAGACATTCACAAAATTGATAGAAATGACTGTGACTTACTAGATACACTTTGAAAACTGGACTTTAATTACCCCAGCAGATCTCAGGTATTTCAGTAAGGCAGAGAAAGACCAGATGAATTTCAAGATATCCTTGCCAGGAGTCACAGACTACAGAGAAACTCAGACTCATTTGCACTTAGATAGAACCCCAGAATCATAGAATTGTTTTGGTTGGAAGAGACCTTTAAGATCATCAAGTCCAACTGTTAACTCAACACTGCTACATAGACACACTTGCACATTAGGAATATTTCTACTACTTCAGCTGCTGAAACAGAGAACCTTTTTTTTTGCCTGTACATATACAGTCAAGTAGCTTTACTGTGCATGGGTGCAAATAGGCTGCCTGTTGCCAGGAAAAAACAGCAAGCCATGTTAGATTAAAATTACACCACAAACTGAAGTTTATAAAATTCTGATCAAGGCATAACTGTTATACATGATGCTTTCATCCTCCAATGAATTTCAAGAGTTAATTTTGGAAGGGATTATCCATGTAGCATGCAGTTGTCTGCATTTCTGCAGTGAAACACGGGAGACTAATGGCAGGTATGAATAACACTATGTACTAATTGCTGTAATTTAAAGATTACTGCAGTGATGCATGCTGCTGGTGGTATGAAAATTATTTATTAATTTCAGTTGTGACTTGGAAGCCTGAATTTGACTGTTACCTCTCCAACATGTCATATTCCCCAAGCCAAACTGGATATAAAAACCCTATTAAGGAAGGGTTTGGTGTGACTGGCTGGTTGGTGGTTTTGTTCCAGTTATCACCTAAAAACTGAACACTGTTCCTAAACTAAAATTTCAAATTATATCCTGACTGATTATTTTTTATCATCTTTTGTATACCTCTAACAATCACTCCCTTCTGAATGGAGAAGGAATTTTAAAAGGGATGGAAAAGATAATTTGTGTGGGTATAATGAACTAAAATAAAACTTCTTCAACTTCTTCTTCAGTTAAACTCCAGTTTTCTTTCACAGACTACATATTAAGTTTCAGGTAAGTCTTAGGAACAGGGAAAAAGCTGCCACCACCACCAAAAAAAAAATCAATAGTTTTGGAGTCCTCGTTAAAATTCATGAAACCACCCTTGTCCCAGCTTCAGCTTTATATCACTTGAATTAGACTCTTACCATGACTGACAGCAGGAGACAATAATAATAAACAAGATAAATAAAGATGAGACCTCTTAGAAGGTTAACTGTAATTGCTGTAATACTTACTTTTCTTCTACCAGACAAGAAGTGAAGGAAATGATCTGTATGCTTCATAATCTCATAAAAAATAGTTCAAAAGATACATCAGGAAGTGAATGAAACTCATTCAAATGTTGGAGTTTCCTCACTGATGCTCTCAATCAATCTAGAGGTTACAGCTACATGTTTTTTCCTAAATTATTTCCTAAACCCTAAATCTTGCTTGCTGCAACCCTGTGTCATTATTTGTTCTAGCTTCCATGGAGCACAAGAATTTTTCTTTCCTTATATCAGTAATTTACCATGCCAGGCTCAAAACAAAACAAGATCAGCAACAACAAAGAGGAATTTGTTCACACACAGACTTGGAACTTGTTGCACACAGCAAAAAGTTTACACTAGTTAAGAATACATGGTAGTTCTTCAGTAGGTAAAAAGAAAATCAGCTGAGGCTTACTAAGTACATATAGGAACTGTATCTAGCTCAAAAAATCCCTTGAGATGGAAGTATTTGGAAGATGAAAGGAAAGTGGGGAGTAGCGTTATTATGCAGTTCATATTCTTTCCTCAACATCTGCTTGTAGACAGTTTCAGGAGCACTGAATTTCATCTTGACCTAGTGTTCTCTTTCTTAAGTTGAACAGGGTTATTTTTACCACCCTCTGTTCTTTCTACTAACACTTTTACTGATTGAAAAGGAATGAGGAAAAAGAAGAAACAAACAAACAAACAAAAAAAATGATAAACAGGAGTGCAAGATAGAGGCAGTTGAGATCTAGATAGATTAGAGGACTGTGCAGTCACAAATCATACGAAGTTTAACCAGGGTAAGTGCTGGGTTCTGCACTTGAGAAGGGACAACCCAAAAACAACCTACCAGCTGGGGAATGAGAAGCTGGAGAGCAGCACTGCAGAAAGGGATCTGGGAGTTTTGATCAATGATGAGTTGAATATGAGGCAGCAGTATGCATTAGCAACTAAAAAGGCCATCAGGTTTCTGGGGTGCACCAAGCACTCCATTACTAGCCAAACAAGAGAGGTGCTAGTCCCACTTTACTCTGCACTGGTGCAGCCTCACCTGGAGTATTGTATGCAGTTTTGGGTGCCACAATAAAAGAGGGACATGAGATTGAAATTCAGGTTGGATGTTAGGAAGTGGTTCTTTACCCAGAGAGTGGTGGAGCATTGGAGCAGGCTCCCCAGGGAGCACCCAACCCCTAAAATTCTATGATTCTATGATTGTATGATCTGTCTATACCACAGAACTAAAGACAACCTATATCTTCACGACCTGTTTGGCCTGCAGAGACCCTTCACTGGTTGCTTGCACTGCAAGTGGTGATCACATTCACTTTTAACTTTGTAGCATGCCAGCCTAAGCTATCTATTATCTCTGTTAGCTCATGATTAAATTATGTGTTCACATAAATTGTGTATAATTCTGCTTACAGTCTTTGAGTGCAACCAGGGGTGCCCAAATGAAAGTGGTTTAAGAGAAGATGACACCCTCCAGCACTCTTAACAACATTTACTGTAAAAATTATTCCCACTCACATGAAAGGAAGCAGCCCTGCAATGATGCAATTTCTCTCTCCTTCTCATCCAGCCCTGAGGTTATGGGCTATCATATTAACAAACACAAATTTAACAGTGGATTTTAATTTAGCCTGGAAATAGTGTTATGGACATCAGCTAAGAACTGAAAAAATGCCAAGAAAATACACCTCAGATTAGCATTTTTCTTATATTTAAAAGTTTCAGTATTCAGTCATATTAACCTGCAGTATCTCAAAGCTTTGGGTTTAATTTCTTTTGAACTTCAAACATCTTCCTAGATTTCTTTAAATGCTTTCTCTAAGGCTCATTACAGATGAAAGAAATATTTCCCTGTGCTTTCTTTAGACAATATTCAGAAATCCAAATAGTGTTTTCAACATTATGTATAAATATTAACTTTTTGATCACCTCTGAAATCACAGCATGACATTTATTCTAATTCTTTTTTGTGCCATTGGTGAGATTTTCATAGAAAAAAATAGTTACTGCTGACACAATTGAATTAATTGGTTAAGGAAAAAAGACAACTATTTATATACAGAAGGTTAGATGAGATTACAGGTTTTACTGTATGCAAAATAGTGATGTGCATAAACCTGTTTTCTCTAAAACCTGATATATTAACCCAGGACTTTTAAATTAAGTTTATTTATGTTCTTCTCAGGAGGTCCTAACTCCTTAAATTCATTGAAAACTGGTTTTCTTTTAAAGAGTATTTAAGAAAGGTAAATCAGCCTCAATATAATGATAAGACAGTGATTTTGCACTTCTAAAGGTGGTTTTCACTTCAGGCTTTCAAAGCTGCTTAGAAGCATTAGGGACAAGATTTTTAAAAGGAGGTAATAAACTTTTAAACTCTGGAAAATTCTCACTGACTTCAGTCAGAGTGAAAGCAGGACAATGCTGAGAGTCTTGGGATGCACTTCCCCCACACCTTCCATACCTTTAAATTATTTTGCATAAGTGATGGTTTTACAAAGTAAATACTCATTATCCATACTTCACACTGAAGCACAGAGCCATGATGCATTTCATGCAACAGCACAGAAAGAGCTATGATGACCTTGGTTCTAAGTCTGGGCTTGAATTTCAGAACAAGATCATAAATATATTATGAGATACTTGTCTGTTGCATAACCCATGCAACAATTAGTATGGACTTCATTAAGCAATAAGAATACTTTGAACAGCTGCTTTTTGACCACCAGATAAAAGTCAGGTAACCTGTTGATAGAAAATAGGATAGGACTTTTAATTGCTCCCTTGGTTATTGTTTTGTTTTGGGTTGGGTTTTTTTTTCAGGAAAGATTAGATAAAGAGCAAAGCTGTGTAGAAATTTTCTTCATGGGAAAGGAAATGATTTTAAACTCTTGTTCCTTCATAGGGCAAAAAGCTTGTGACAAAATTCAAAACATGAATTTTGGAAGTATTAAAAATTTCCATTCCTCATTTTTCCATTTATGGCTTTTTAGCCATTTGACCATGGTCTTTTATGGTCTTCTACAGGAGAAATAAGTAATTTCTCACTTTCCCTAGCAGATGCTGATAGAAGTTACCAGGCCAGATGGCTCATATCTGTTCAATACAGCTCAGAGGAGACAGGCAGTGCTGTAGGAGTGCTATAGCAATATCCCTATGTCACTCCTCTCTCATACAGGGACACACACATTTATATGTCAGTGCACAGGCATGCTACAGAGTTCTGATGTAGGATGTGGTCCTGCAGCCCTGAGCAAGGACAGCAGAGCAGTTCTTGTCAGAGTTTCCCCAGGTTGGACACCTAAGGCATGTCAGAGGTCAAGTTGGAAGGTAAGTCAGCAAGGCAGTGCCATGGCAGGTGCATCCCTGCAGCACAGCCCAGGAAAGGGTCTGAACTCCAGCGTAGTTGCTATGGGAGGAGGAGAGACTTTGTCTCAGGTTACTGGTGGCCCTGACCTTCCACATTCCAGCCCCAGGAAGAGAAGGGAGAGGAATGGGGAGGAGGCTGCAGAACCAGTTGTACTCTGGGCCCTGGTGATCTCATAATAGGTATTTGTGCTTAATAGAAGTGCTAGAATGCATCACTGCTTTTCCTCTCACAAACATGGAGGAAGAACTCTTGCAGGTTTCTTTCAACTCTGAATTTCACCCAACATCTGTCTATTATCTGAATTTTCTGTATCATCTCAGTTACTCAATCACATCTTTTTACCAATGTTTATGAAACCTTTGCATCACCTCACTTTATTTAAGCAAAAAAAAAAAAATGTTTTCCAGTATTCTGTATTCTCCTGTCTTCCCAGTAATATCTGATAGTGGTGATTCTCAGACCCAAGCATCAGAAGAGAATGTGTTTTGGACATTACTGATTTAAGCTCTGTTTGTATCCAGATACATAGATGACTTAATGGCTGTAGTTAGGTAATTTGCTAACCTACCTGAGGTAGAGTTCTTAGTACATTCTTTTGGACTTCTTGGTCATTATCTATTTTTTTCCAGCTAGTTCACACGTAATACAGACTATCAGCATGTGTGTGAAATGGCAATTCTTCCTTTCCAACCATCCCTAATTCCCCAGAAGTATTTTCTAGTTTCTTATCCAAAATTAGCTCATTGCAGACACTGCATCTGGTGTACATTGGCCTGGTGAATCACTAGAGTGCTGGCTAATGTTTTGATAAGTTAAGTTACTGGGGAAAAGATGACAGCATAATCAGCTGTCAGATATTTCTTCTGCATCTGAATAAATCATTTCCCTGTTGATGCCAGCTATATGATGAATTGTCAAGGAGAAAGATGGCTGTTTAATACAAAAGATGGAGCTCTGGGACATACAATTTCATTTAAAATTAGAGAATGAAGGTGTTTGGTTTTTTTTCTTCACAACCAGAGCCAAGAAAGAAATAATAGGAATGCTCAAACAAGAGTGAAATAGTGCAATTCAAAGCTGGCTATGTTTTTTAATGATATTGACTGCTTTTCAGATTCAACTTTTGAAATAATTTGTGATGCATCTTTCCTGATAATATCAACATTTTGAAAAGATGACAAGCAAAGGGGGCAAAAATAATTTTATTGGAAACCTTTCACTAAGTAATATGAGAATAAACTTTTATAAGACAATAGTGATTATGTTTTTTGCAATAGGAATTCCCAAAAAGAAAAGAAAAGAAAAAAAATCTGTGACTCATAATTTATTCTCTCTTAACTTTTCTTTTGCAAAAAGGAAAGTTTACCAAACTTGAAAATACACTAGTGTCCTTTTCTGATTTTTCTTAAGTTATAAATAATTCAGTAAAATAATTTCTAAAGATTTCCAATTCAGCCCAGGTTTGTGGAGATTCTTTATCCCCATTTTCATTCCTTTAATTTCCTAGAATTTTACATTTTAATATTGCAAAACTTCTATGGTTTTGGAAAAGTTTGCATGACAGAAGGAAACTGTGTGAATTATAAAACAGATTTTGATATTTGAATCCTTAGCAGCAACTTCTTATCTTTACATGTGATGAATTTTTGATGTAGCATTAATTATTGGTACACATAAAGGAGCTGGTCATTACATAGTTATGTGTTCTCTCTCTCTCTCTCTTTCTCTCTATGTCCTTCTAATAAATATGTCATTGCTGAACATTTTTTTTTCCAAGTAAGTCCTAAGATTTGATATGGTTACATATTATGTATATTTTTTCCTTCTTTTTCCTGTGGTGAAAAGGTAGTTATTATAACCCAATGCCTCAGGACATGCTCTATCTTCACTTAAAAATTGGTTATCACTAAAGTCAGAAGGGGACCTTATATCAATGCAGTTTGTGTGTCAGTAAGCTACAGGCAGATGTAGGAAACGTGCAGCCACAGAAGTCCACACATGACAATTCTGTTCTTTTAGCATAATACAATTATCTACAATAAAAGCAAATGCTGCCTTTGAGAGAGACAGAATTTTTCTTAAAAGTCTACTTCAAAGCAGTGAATCCTCACCTGTTTTCACCTCCACGAACTAAAGATAAATGCATCACCATTTTGTGCTCCCTGGGGTGTAATTGTTTAGCAACACATAGATTCAAACAGAGACTCAACAAACAAACTTTGCCTACTTAAAAGTAGGCAAAGAAAGTCAATGTTTCTGTCCAAAAGAAGAAAAGTTGCAAGCAGCAAAAGATAAACATTTAAGCGGTTTTGGTGGGTGTTTTTGTGCTTGTTTCGGTGTGGTGATGGTTTTGTTTTGCTTTGGTTTTGTGTGTAGTTTTTTGTTTTGTTTTGGGGGCCTTTGTTTGTTTTTTTTGACTGAATTCTGGGAAGGTTTTCAGGTGTTTTGGTGATAAGATCCTGTGTAGATGAGGATATAGCATAATAAAAAGAAAAGCAGAAATTTGTTAGTAGAATAAAAAGTACCACTCCTGGACTGTCACCTCAGCAGTGCCATATGTTGTTTACAGAGACAGGAAAGTGGAGTGACAAGAGAGCTTTCAAAGAAGGTTCTTTCCAGTTTACCTTCTTGACATGTGTATTTTGGAGAAACATTGGGCTGCAGGTTACTCTATCACTGCCTCCTGTTCTTCCATACAGAGAGGAAAGAATTCACATCCATTGCCTTGGTCTCCCCTCTCTGCGTCTCCTAAAGGGATCAGAGGCTCTGAAAAAGTCACAGAATCACAGAGTCACAGAATCACAGAATCATTACGGTTGGAAAGGACCCTCAAGATCATCTATTCCAACTGAAAGCCCTACACTACTTTTATCTCTAATTCATCCCCTTAAGAACCACATCTATCCTCTTCTTAAAAGCTTCCAGGGATGGTGACTCCACCACCTCCCTGGGCAGCATATTCCAATATCTAACCACTCTTTCAGTAAGGAAACTCTTCCTCATATCTAATCTAAACCTACCCTGGCTCAGCTTAAGCCCATTCCCTCTAGTCCTGTCACTAGTCACAAGGGAGAAGAGGCCAACACCCGCCTCCTAGAATGGCCTTTCAAGTAGCTGAAGAGAGCGATAAGGTCTCCCCTCAGCCTCCTCTTCTCCAGGCTAAA
>VWZX01001852.1:345208-465884 GCA_013399015.1 Galbula dea | reverse complement strand
ACTCAGGATGATCTGCTCCATCAGCTTTCCTGGCATGGAAGTCAGACTGACAGGCCTGTAATTTCCCGGATCATCCTTCCTTTCCTTCTTATATATGGGGGTAACATTGGCTGATTTCCAGTCTGCTGGTACCTCACCAGTCAGCCAGAACTTTCAAAAAATGATGGAAAGTGGCTTGGTGAGCACCTCCACCAGCTCTTTCAGCACTCTTGGGTGTAGCCCATCCAGCCCCATGGATTTGTGCTCATCCAGCTAATGCAGCAGGTCACTGACCATCTCCTCTAGGACTAAGGGGGAGTCACACTTCTCCCTGACCATATTCCCCATATTAGGGGAATGGATTCCCTTTGAAACAATAGACTTATTATTAAAGACTGAGGCAAAGAATTCATTAAGCACCTCAGCCTTATCCTCATCCCTTGTCACTAACTTCCCTCGTGCATCTATTAGGGGATGGAGGGTTTCATATGGTCTCCTTTTGCTACTAATATATTTAAAAAAACTTTTCTTATTATTCTTAACTTCAGAGGCAAGATTAATTTCTAACTGATCTTTGGATTGCCGTAAGGTAATTACTGTTAGGTCAGATTACCTGTAGGTTTACAATCCTTGTGCCACTAGATGTCCCTGCACAACAAACTTTTGGAAGGTCTGCCATGGAGAACCAAGCAACTTGGTGAGACAGAGGAGCAGAGAAGGCACATGAGAGGGTAGTAATAGCACTATAATAGTGCCCTGAGCAGAACCTGACTTTGGGGGTTTTTTGGTTTTGGATTGTTTTATTTGTGTGTGTGTTTTGTTTGTTTGGTTTGGTTTGTTTTTAGGTTTTAATTAAAGTAATTAGAAAGAACACTGAAGATTATCCACCCTGTACCAAGCATTATTATTCAGTGATGCAAATGTAGTATCTGTGGTGTGTTATTGACAGCCAGACTGATTTAATTGGCTGTGTAAAGTCTTCCTAAACAGCAGTTAAAACACATTCAAATCCACCTGTAGTCCTGGCTGTCCTATTTGTTCATCCACTAAACTTGAAATGCCCTTGGTGCTCTGTGTGGAGAGACAGATTTAAAGCAACAACAGTCATAGTTATTTAAGAAAATAATGCTGCTACTTTAATTAAAGTAAACATTTGCATAGTCTGATTTGAATGCAAGAAAATAATTATTTTTAAAGAGTTGGAACAGTATAGTTGTATTGAAAAGTGCCATTTCCAAATTACACTCTCTTAGAGCCAAAAAAACTTCTCCTTTGATAAATTAGGATTTTTTAAGGATTAGAAATGTGTCAGATGTCTGCAAAATAATTTGGACAGTAGTGTGCTGCAGGGATACTTGTGTTTGAGCAGCACTGGAAAGATGATGTGCAGCAATTATTTTGTTGTCTCCTGGAGGAACTACACTTGGCAAGAAAATCATTACATAAAACCAAACATATTAGATGTCTACCTGTTGTGGGTATAATTTTGTTTGTTTTCTTGAAGAAAGCATTTAGATTTGGCTCTTTCTTTTCATAAACACTAGAATATTGCTTTGAACAACATGTTTGCTTCAGAAATCCAGCTTCAGGAAAAAAGGCAGGTCGCATCCATAAGTAATTTAAAAATGTTGCTTCTTTCCCTAAAATCAAAGTTAATTTTACTTAGAAGACAACATACATTAGATCAAGATTTTGATTGTAGGTTCTTTTTAGTTCTGACTGTACTTGTTTAATATTTGTCATTTCTTTCTTTATTTTTTACTCTTTTTATCTTTTTCCTGTTTTGTTTGTTTGGTTTTATTTTGCATTTTTGTTTCTTTGTTTTGTTTGTTTTTGGTTTTTTTTAATTTAGATTTATTTATCCTCTATCAGTATTTCTTCATTAGATACTAGGAGCATCATACAAAGAAATTTTTATGATTTCCAAGGTATCATCCGTACAGCATATACCTTTAAACCTATCTCAACTGGAGTCATCTAACAGAGATGATTTGCAAATAGCTATTTGCTGGCTGTGTATGAGTTCTTTTCTTATTTGTAAACAAAACAAAAAAAAATTGTACAAATTTTTTCTTCATGTGGCCAATTTCAATGATGTCAAGGTGAACTACATTTACAGGAGCTGATAAATATAGAAACAGGTTTATCAACAGTCCTCTCTTGTGACTTTGAAAATGTTGTCTTCTATGTACATCATGAAATCATTAAAAAAACAATCTGTATAGATTCGAAAGACCAAAGTCCAGAGCAACACTAAGTGATGTAGTAAACATCCATTAGTGTCACTGTGCATATAGAACAGCAATAGGAAAAAAGGAAAGACATTTCATTTCATTTTTTTGTTCAGAACATGCTTTTTCCACAGATCTCATCTATCTGAAAGATTTATGTTTAGTGGTAACTATTTTCTCATTTGGCTTCTTGTTGTACATTGAACCTCTGCAGATCATGCACACAGGAGCTTGCTACTAGGTTTAGATTTGAAGTAAGGGTGAAAATGCATCTACTATTTCCTTAGCATTGCAGTGGGAAAGCAGACCAAGGTATTGATTGCTCCAAGGACAAACTGCACAATGAATGTATGAATGCCCACTGGAAGAAAAATTTTAAGGGAGGTATTTCATCAGTTTTAGAAGACATTGATAGCTTTGTTCTAATAAGGAACACAAAACTGCCAAGCTGCCTGCTCTGGTGTGTTCCAAAGAAAGTTATACACAAGTAGCAACAGTATTATATTTATAGCTAATCCACAGCACATTTTTTGTGAGGCTTTATTCTAGTCACTGCATCATGGGTGAGGGGCAGGAATTGTGGAGAGAACAAATAAACCCATGGTTTTGGGTTAGGATCCCCACTGAAGAGAGTGTACCACTAACTCAAGCAGCTAAATATGTGACAGCAACAGCACATTAGGCAGGAACAACTAAGAGTATAAAATAGCTGCTTCTTCCCTTTTTCTTTTTTCAAGCAGCAGAAGCCATATATATATACTCAGATCTATACCATTCCTGAAGGATCTAGCATGTGGCACTTCTTCTTATTGATTCTGCTAATTATTTATATTTCTTATAATTGATATTTTTGACTGATTTTAATGGTCTGTTAGATAAACTGGGAAATGTACTGGAGCTGTATTGGAGAAATGTAAGGATCAAGAGTCTTTGGAGCAAGATACTCTCAGTCTTTAACATGATGTTTAGGTTGAACTCCATTTGAGATTATCTTAGATAAGTCTCTGAAGTAGAAAAATTTTAAGTAAAGCCATTGCAGAATTACCTTAAGTATCAATTTGCTGCTGCTCTTAGGTGGGCATTTCTGCACTCAGTCAACTGCAGATGCAGATCAGAAAGTAAGAGTGTAAAGATGAAATATAAGAATAAACTTTACCTAGGAAAGGTATAATTATCTACCCAAAATCTGGCCAGTAACTAGGTACTAGTATAGCTAATTTTGTGAAAGTGCCTGGAGATGTTTAATAACAAAATGATGAAGACAATTTCCTATCTCATGCAGAATAAGTCACTTCCAGCAGCACAGCACAAGGTGATTGATGGTTACTTGTTAAACAGAAATGTTCTCACATGTTGACTCTCCAGTGTCACTTCCCACAAGTTCCACAATTACTCTAAAAGACAACCACATGAACTTCCCCATGGAAGAGAAAGATACCTCTTGGGCTGACTGAATATCAGATGTTTAAGAAAGAGGTTAGAAGGTGTCACAAACAATGCTCTTCTCTCTTAACTGCCATGCTGGCTATCAAGGGAACAGGAAAGTAAAAAATAGCTTTAACTGGGGTCATGGGTCACTATAATAGTGACAGTTGCAGGAGGAATGGAAGCTCCTGATATTTTAAAATTAAGTTCTCTATAGTGTCATATTGCTCTAAAAGAAAAGCTTTAGCAAAGAAATAGCACTATATTGAGAACTGTTGCAAGGAGCAGGAACCCAAACACACTACACCAGGAAATGGCCCAGAAATAGAAAAAAAACCCAACTTGTCTTCTTTCTCAAACACTTTGTTCTCCAGAGTGACTCATAGTTGGGTTTAATTTTAAAAAGGAGCATAAAAAGTGAGGACTGTAGGTCCCTTTCTTTGAATAGTTTGTCATGAAGTGCAACCTTATGGCCTCCCAGAGCTTGAAGAGCTCTTGAGGTTGTGGTTAGTTCCTGATGAGCTGTACCCAGCAAATGCAATCATTGCTTCCTTTCTTCATTTTCCTCTTATTGTCTTGACACGATCCCTCACAACATGATAGAAGCAAACAGTGAATTTTAAGGGACTCCACGCTAGAGATGACTACGTCAGCAGTATTGTCACACACATTTAATGAGGTTTGCACACTGAACATGCACAGAGAGCTTAGCTGGGGAAAAAACATCTGAAAACAAGGTTTTATTTTTTTCATATGTATTTTGACAGGCAGTGATGGTAGAAGTATTACAACAGTAATTTATGACAGGTAATTGCTTATAAAAATACAGACATGGGAAGTTAGGTATTTCAGAACTCCCAAGATTTGATGCTCCAGGGAGTTTTACTGTCCTAAATTGGAAAATTCACAGAATCACAGAATATTAGGAGTTGGAAGGGACCTCTAAAGATCATCTAGTACACCCCCCCCCCCCCCCCCCCCAGCAGGATTCCATGAATATCATCTCAAGAAAGGGCATTCAAGGTCTCTAGACTTGCCTTGTCAAAGAATTTGAAACCCTTGGGTTGCTGGCAGGAAATGGGAATCCCAGAGCTTTAAGGTTTTCTTGTGTCAAAATTCCCTAGGGGAATTCAAAGTGTTTCTAAGTCCCTCACTTCAAACAGAGTTAAGAGATCTTTGCTAATCCTCCTCCCACACTTCCATGGGCATCTGAAGAGTCACAACATATTGCTGTTTTGTTTTATTGGGAACTGAAGGAGAGAGAGGGAGAGAGGGGGAGAAAGAGAGAATGCATCAGAGTTTTACTGGGTTATGGGGCAAAGAGAAATGTCTCTTGCCAGTCCTTAGCTGTCCATCTGAATACTAAAGACATCTAAAAGACATGTGTTCTGTATTTTCCAAAGAGCCAATATGTTTAGGTGTCTTTGGGGGATAACTCTTCAGCTACCTCAGTTTCTATTAATCTGGCTCATATGATTTCAGTTCTCCTTTCAGACTCCTTTGTAAACCAGGAAAAACATAAAGAGCAAAGGCAGTTGTGACTACCTCAGAGCCATTTGCCTCAACACACAACTTCTCTAATTTCTTACTACTTTATTTGCAGAAAGAATTTAGGAGGCCTAAACTGAAATCTCTCTACCCTTTATTACAGCAAAGTTATGTTCTTGTTTTCCTTAAACCCTCTGTGGCTAAATAAGCAGATACCATTTTAATGGATACTTAGAGAAGTTCTTCTTCTTTAAGAGATTCTTTCTGTCAGATTTTCTTCCTTCCTTTTCTATAGATTATTCTACAATATCCTCAGACTGACAGGAAAATAATGATATATTGCACTGGCAAGTAATCAGCATAGTATTTCTCCAGCAATACATTACATCAAATCATTGACATACTAAGATTACAACAGCATCTCTTTGAAAATGATTTAAACTAACATATCATCAGTGCTACTGTACATCTCCTCAGAGACAGGGTATGTTAATGCATCTTCAGATTGATGTTGTGGTAGCAAGAAGTTTTAGCATACTTACTTAGGTAAGCTTTCTACTACTACTGTAATATTAGTATTAGCATAATGCAGGGGTGATGTAAGCAGGGTAAGTCCATTTTTCCTTGTAATCATTTTTCCAATTAATTGATCTGTGGAAGTCTATGTGCATTCACTTTAGGTATGAAGGTCAGGTTGTGCTACTCTGGTGATTATAACTAATTTAATTAGGACAATCAAGCCTGATATTTGCATTGCTTAAGTGAATGAAAATTTTGCTGTTGACTTAAGGGAAACAAGATAAAATTTTAGTTGAGAAATGCTGTCTTGCTCATTAAAAGAAACTTTGATGCTGAGAGAAAGTCTAACCAATTTCCATTGGCTGGAAATTCAGGCAGCTGCCTTCTGCTCCTAGTGGTTTTTTCTATCTATCTGAGTGATCTTGTGTGAGTCACTTCTCACTGAAGTCTTTGTTTCATGTTGTGCCTCTTTTATTTGTGTTGATTAAAAATTTTGTGCTGTGCATTTTTTATCACTAGTATTAATAAAATACCTAGCACACCAGAATTGTCAATCTGGGTTCTGTAGCTTTCTGAATAATACGTGATTTGTCCTTTAATAAAGTGATCCAGTATAGAAATTAAAAAATCCTTGCTTTTGTGGGTTTTATTCCTCTTTAGAGAAGAAAATTATCTGTAAATATTCTTCCAAACTCATCTCAGATATTTTGCCTGTTACAGCAGCAAAATAGATAATTTTTAAGTTGAAGAAAGCAGATGACATACACATAAAAATACCTTTTGTATTCTTATGGGGAAAAGTATCTTTACATCATGGTCCTGAAAGAGAGCTACAGAAGTGATGATACTTCTCAGAGAGAGGGATTGAGTTAGCAGAGTACTGTAGTTTTGCCAGCAGTCAAGATGGAGGTAAGACCAGAGATTCAGGGGACAAGGCTTAAAGAAATAAGTCTGAAATGGAGGGAGGAAAAAAAGCATCTATTAGCCTAAAGAAAGCAGCATAGTGCTACAAAGGGGAAGACTGGAAGTTGCAGCAACAATGAGACTAGGAGTCTTTAATCAGCAGCAGATTCAAAGGAGATGGATACCAGGTTTTGACCAACAACCAAAACAACAAAAGTTTCTACATCTCCCTTAACTCAATTCAGAGCCCTGTGAAAATTGACCTCTTTGTTTTCTGCATTATTCTGGTGCAGAAGACCAGGACACTTGGCAAGGCAGAAAGCTTTTGGGTTTATTCTTAGCTTGAATATGTTGTTGCTGGTTCTATGTTCCTGCCTTTGTGCTGGGAAAGTCATGACCCATGTCCTCTTCTTGCAGTCAGTGGCTGAGACCAGATGGGCTCTGAGACTTACTTTGTTTAATAAATTTAGGGACATAATTTAGTGGCACAGTGGTGACAGGTTGATGGTTGAACTTGATGATCTTAGAGATCTCTTCCAACCTTAATGATTCAGTGATTCTGTGATTCTGTTACTTAGCTTGAATGATAAGGCAGCAACACAGTGTGACAATGTGGTGATTTTGAGTAAAGGTGCTAACAAAAACTAGCCCTCAGTTTTTTAAAGAGTAAGATGACTATGACCGGATTATTTCCAAGCCATAAATAATTTTTCTCAAGTCATTCAAACCTGCATCAAAACCTCCATATTCTTTACAAAATAGCTCACTGCATTCCACAAGACTTGCAGAAAATAATTTCCTTTCTTTGTAACTCCTTTATTCATAAGATTTAATGCCTGACATTTACAGAAGAGCCTAAGTAACTTAAATCCATTTGTATAACACAAGGTAACTGAGTGACAGAGATTCACTGGAGAGTTCTGATACTTCTACAAGGCAGGGGACAGTGTGGAACCAAGACATATCTTTGCTCTTGACTAACACATTTCCATACTTCATTAAAAAATCCTGCCACACAACCACACTCAAAGAGTTCTCTTCACATTTTAGATCTTGCACTGCATCAATGTGTCATCAGAATCCTGATGCCCAATGTCATTAAATTAGAAGCACTAGGTACATCAGTCCATTCTCAGATGTCAGTTGTAATAATGCACAGAAGTCTAGAGATGGACTTGTGTGACTCAGGCACCTTTGAAAAGGTTATCTTGGAAGTTCTCTTTAGGGAAAACAGAGCACAAAATTTTAACTGAATATATTTTAATATTAGGAGGCAAGATTGAGATAGTTTTCCATGGTTCATAAGGAAGATCTTTCTGTGTCTCTTGTACCTTTTATCTGTACTTTGAGATTTAGGATGTGAAAATAGATTCTGTGGAAAGGAACTACATGTGAAAGGCAGGCAGGGCAGAGGTGCCTGGTAAACGTGATTTATAACAAGCCTCTCTGACTCAGCACATCAGCTTGTTATGTGATAGATATTAGACATTTAGCCCACTATATTCACCTTTCTACAGTTGTGTAGAAAACAAATTTTAGATGAACTTTTCAAGAGACTGTTAACAGGTCTGCACTAGAAATCAGTCCCCAATAATCCATTAACATTCCAAGTCTCCCTGTGAAAAACATTGCAAGTGATTTAGTGTTAACACTAAGAGGTTTTGTTGTGGCTAAGCAGATCCATGAGTACTATGTCACCTTCCTCACTGCCCCCAAATGATGTAAACAGGCTCTTCTGTCTGGTCCATAACCAAGCGAGACTGTTTATAATTTGACCTGCTATATGATTATGCTCAGCCTTTTGTTTTTGCTGTAGACAAGCAAGCTGAAGGATTTAGCAGTTTATCTCTTGCTCATCCAGTCTTTTTTCCAGGTTCTGACCAGACTTGACTCAAATGCCTGCCTCCTGGGACTATAAGAGTGAGAGGACAGAAGCATTTACATTTGAAAAGCAGAACTGCCAATCTGAGCTCACTGGAGACTGTGTGCATGCAAAGGGTAATGATACTACTGCAGCCAGGGGGATTCATAACTGTTTTTCTCTTCTGCTGTAACACTACAAGATTTTCAAAAATAATGAAACAATCTTTTATTCTCTGCAGACACAGGGCCTTGCAAGTGTCTTTCAGGCAGATGATGAGGTGCTGAAGTATCAGCTTTCTATTCTTTCCATCACAGACTGCAACAAAAACCAGAATAACTATTAAATGTTAGCAGATGTTAGCGGCACCCAAGTCAAATGACAGGTCTGAGTAGCCTTCATCTAAACAATGTCTGTATTAGTGGGTGTTTGTTCTCCTCCCTCGAGTTGTTCAAAGCTGGCAGAGTTTCTCAAAGCACAAAGACTGCAGAAGACTTGTATCACAATCTGACAGGCACCATATCCTCCTCTGTCAGAAAAAAAGCAGCTGGTATTAGGATAAGAGCAAGTGTTACATAGATGCCTATTAGACTTCGAACAGTGGTGATTAGAAGCTGCCCAGAGAAGAGCAGTATCTCAGCTTTCTTTAGGAAAGGTAAGTTTTAATCCATGTTTTTATAAAAGAGCTTGATCGTTTATCCTTAGATTGGTAAACAATTAGCCGTTGTAAAACAAATGACCTTCAGAGAACTGACTATTCATTCCAGTCATTAGCTGGAAGACCTGCTATCACCCCAGCAACAGCAAACACAGCATGTGGGTAACAGTGCAGACTTACTTCATTCCTACACTATTGTCTACTCGTCTGGTGTCACTTCCACAATAACTCCTGGGCACTGTAATGCCACCAAGTCAGAAACATTTCAGAGTAAATATTGTCTGCTCAAAGGCATATAAACACAAATAAAGAATGTCTTCCTTTTGGCTCTTACTTTACCATATACATGCACATGAGGCCAACTGTTTGTTTAAAAAATAAATAACAGTGGAGTTGTAATAGTTGTCTGTGAAAATTCATTTATTATGTTGCTGCAGGGTATGCATGTGTTAGATAACATTGTACCCTGTAACTACACAGTGAGCTCAGATTTGGGTCTTGAAAGGGTGGATTTTTTTTTCCCTAGGACAGCATATTTTCATGTACTTAGGTTAGCTGATGGATTCCTGCATATTAGGAGCTGATTTAACCAACAAGAATTTTTGCAGTGCAAAAGTTGAACTTGATGCTGTGGATAAATTAGGTGTGAATGTTTTAAAATGAGATACCCAGTCATGGCTTAAAGATGTCTCATGAAGGGAAATTCAGCACCCTTCCTATGCTGTTCCTGTGGTTAAGTTTCTTATTAGCAAAAAGTGAGATGATTGTTCTAGCATCAGCTTTGACACTAACCATAGAAATTATTTTGTCTGTTATATTAAACTTTTGTACATGCACAATGTATTTTTAATATTTTTGTATGTTAAATTCATTTAACATTCTCCTCAACAAACTAATTCACTTGGTCTCCTTAAATGTCTTACTATGATATATATTTTTTCTCTAACAACTTTCTAATGTTAGAGAGAAAATGTGTGTATATATATTATATAGATATGAAACATTTAAACATATATCACCAGAGATGGGGAGACAATGAACGGTGGAAGGTCAAATAGATAGTCCTATTCTATTCCTTTCTATTTCACATTGTATTTAGTAATGTTAAGTATCTTGCACAGGATCCATGTCCTTTCTTCTCTTTCTGTGACCTTACTCCATCCTGTCTGACAGAACCTCACTGATCAGTGCATCCGAAATTCTTCTTGTCAGCTCATAACAAGAACAAAGGATGCTTTGCCATGCAAGAATAACACTTCCAGACAAGTTTTAGGTAGAACAAGGAAGAAGCAGTAAGCAAACAGACTGTTAAGTTTTCAGTAAGATGACTCCTAACCATACTTAAGTGTTGAAATACAGCATGTCTGCTCTTATTTAAAATGAAAGGATAGATTTGATTCTTCCTTTGCCTTCTAACAATTCTGTAGGGCCCTGGGGGAACAGGTAGCTTCCACACTCTCCCATTTATTAAGGATATTTTTCTGTGTCTGTAGTGATTAATAAAGCTCACATTGACATGAAAGGCTGCAGTGACACAAACTAGTTACAGGGGAATTTTTAAAGAATCTTTCTCATATGCCTAATTTCTTGGTTATCATTGTCTTGTCTTCTGTCATTTTCAGTCAATCTGCTACAGCTAACTCACTCAATGAAAGAGTGCATCTTAATATGTCAAAAGCAATTAAGATAATCCACCACACTGGAAATTGCATGCAGTCTGTGTACAACTGAAGTACACCCTGTAGGTGAGGACATTCCATTATCCTTTCAGTTATGATTTTGAATTATGTGTATTCACTCTTTGCAGTGTATTCAACATGCAGAGCCTTTACAGATTTAATGTTCAGGCTGCTTGAACTTCTGGCATACTTTACTTAGGTTCTTTATCTGAAGGCATTAGACAAATGAATAAAAAAAATGCAACTGATAACTGTGAAGCTTCATGAAACATGATAGTTTTGTTTCCTATTTTATTTCTTTTGGTTGTGGTGGAATATTATGTTTTGTTTGGATTTGTATTTCTGTTCTGATTACATACCACCATAGCTATTTCAAGTCCATTGTTATTTCCTCTAGTCAGCAGCCAAGGTTAGTTGAAGCTCATAGGAGTTCTGCTGTCATAGCAGAAGATGAAGAAATAATAAAAACAGTTCTGATCCAACAAATAATTGAATAAAATCTCACAATCCACTACCTGAGACATACCTCAGAAAATACTTTAATTACTCTGTAATTTAATCAGACCAATCCTGTAAAATGGAGAAAACTTTGAAGTGTCATGAACTCCAGCAGCCACAGTACTATAGAAGTAGAGGTTCTTGTCAGACCAAGAAGAAGACACAAGTCTTTCTGGATTATTCCTGGTTTCTCCCAGGTCACTCCTTGTCATTTGTTTATCAATAAAGAGAATTTATATTTTCCATTTCTGAGTTTTGGGTTACCTTGTTCTGTAACCAGAGCTTTTTTGGTAGATACTGAGTAGATCAAATACCTATATCACTTTCCTCTAAAAGCTGGTGGACAGCTATGGATACAATGACTGAACAGATCTAAGCCATATTTATTTAAATCTATTTATTTAATCCTATGAATTTCAGGTGTAAGAAAGAGCAGAGTTTCATAGCAGGTGTATCTGAGATAATTTCTCCACATTATATTTTCTTATTCTCATCATCTGGAAGTTTATGTTTTTTAAGGTTTTGATATGAAGGTAATAATGTTTTTATCATTGGAGAAGGACAATTATTTAAAATTAATAATGAAGACTGAGGGAATAGGAGTACTGAACTTTAAATAAATATCACAATTTCTTTCTAAAGCTCCATATAGCTGATTTTTTTTATGCTAAGGCTAAAAATATTTCAAACCCTGTAATGATCTTGATATAGTTTACATTAGAATGAAATTGTATGGCATTAGTATTTTCCACTTAACTAATCAGTGTACAGTCTAATTTATATCTTTGACCATTTAGAAAAAAATTGATTTGGGGTTCATGACTGGATAAACAATGAGACCAAGTGAAGGGTGTGGGGACAAGACAGCAGAAATATTTCTATGGAACAGAGTCCTAGAATAACTGGATATGAGATTTCTAACTCTTGTATGCAAGCTTACTTAAAATGATAAATATAATCTGAGCATTTATACATAAAGAAGAGAAAAGGATCAGTTCAATTCCTTTCAGTGGCTGGAAACTGCACAGTTTACATGTACCTTCAAAAAATCTACAGAACATTTATACTACATACTGCAGACTGGCAAACATTTCCTGGCAGCCCATAATGAGCATTAAGTTTGTAATAAAATCCCAGACTTCGATTATAATGTGCCAATGTGCCAGAGGAAGAGAAAAAAGAATGATCAACCACGTTCTGCATTCCAGACTTATGAGGCATTTCTTAAGTAATTAAAGTATTTTAGTTATTTTCTTCACTGAATTTGATTGATACTTTACCAAAATCTCTTTCATATTTATTTTATGCAGAGGTGATGTAAATTCCAGCATGGAATTCTTATAAGAAGAGACTATACTTTGACATTTTGTTTGATTTTTAGAGAGTGTTATTATGCTCCACAGACTAGAAGGTTGTATAGAAATGGTCAACCTTCCATCTGTGTTTACATTTTCAATTGTTATGTTTTAACCCAGCAAGTGTTTAGGCATCTGCTTAAGACTGAAAATTGTATTCTTGTTGTAATCATAGTCATAGAAGGTAATTATAATTATATTTAGCATCTTATTAATAATTTTTTTCTGTATTTGCATTAGAAAAAAAGTTTTAATCACTTTTCTTTGAATGGCTTTTCATATTTTTAGTGTTTTTAGTCACTAGTAATTTAAGTCTATATTTAGCTATTCATTCATTTCACTGATGCAAGTCTACTTTTGACAAAAGAAAATGATCTTGCCTTTAATTAGGAGAAGTCTTAGTGACAGTGAATATCAGTCTTTCTGCTGATTTCATGTCTTCTTCATAAGAAGTTTGCACAAAAGTCAAGGCTGAACACAATTTTGTTTTTAGATTGGTCACAGCAATTTCACTGGAGTAAATCTTCACATCCCAGTAATATACTTTTAATGAAGCCATCAGGTTTGATTAACTAAAGAAATAACATCTTCAGAACACATAGAACTGATTATATGAAGAGGTAGACATGATTTTACAAGAGGAGGCAACAACAATTCCAGAAAAGAAACAGAAATTAATAATAATAATTATTATTATTATTATAGTAATAGTAATAATAATAAATAATTATGATATAATTATAATGTCATTATGAATTGCTTATTCAAATAAAATCTACAATTGGTAAAGTTTAGATTTATTTTTCATTTTTAATCTCCATGGAAAAAAGAACTTTTAAGATCTTATGTTGGTCAATTCATAAATTACTTTATTCATTTTTTTCTTTTTTCTTGAGTTAATATTTGTAACTTTCTCTGACATTTTCAGATAATATAATTAATCAATACATTATGGATTTTGAAGAAGCTGAAGAAAGAATATAACATATCTTTTCAATTATATGTGTTTCTACCATTGCATTTGTGATCAGCAGCGATTTCTGATGTCAGAAATGAAAACTTTTAAATCCAAAGAAAGTGAAGAAGAAAATTTTTATTACCTAGACTCTAGAACATCTATTACAATTAATATTTGCTGTCTAATAAAGACATTTATTATTTCAAACAGTTAGTAGCTGCAGAGACTAGAGGAAGATAATCTTCCCCTCAATGAGTAAAGCTTTTGCTCTGACTTTATAAGTTTTATTTTTGACACAGATAATAGTCTTCAGATTCTGTGCAGGAGCCTGGTTAGTCTGAATATTTAATAACTTGTAACTCAACTGAGCAAAAGATTCCATGAAAATAAAAAAGATAAATTCTTCCTCAGTTACTGCACAGAGTGCTTTTACTGGGCTACACATAGACTCATTAATTAATGACATATTCTAAAGTATCCTTTAGTCCTCTGCCATGATAATTATCCTGTTGAGTTATGGTTCCCAGGTACCAGGGGATGGCAACTGGAGGCCTCTGCCAGGAAGCAAGTCTACAGAGTCTTGAAAATCAGTGAAGCTTCCATGCACAGGCATATTGTCTGGAAAAGTTAGGTTGTTAATAATTCATCAACTGTGAAGTGGAATGAAAGCATATTTATTATTCTTAATATGATTTTGTCATTTTTTTCCTCCTACATATTTGCACAATTCTCTGCATCTACAAAGGGATAGTTAGGAGATCGTCTTTCTGTCATTACTGCTTTGTCTGTGCCTACAATCAGTCATCAGAAGGTTGACTTGAGCTCACATGTTTAGTCAGGCAAGCCTGTCTTCACTGCCTCTGATGCTTCTACAGCATAGAGAAATCATAAACCTATCACTTGAGATAAGGATTTGAAAAGTGTAGTTTTGTTACCTTTCAGATATTTCAGCTCCAAATGGGCCTGTTAATTTCCTCAGACTAAAAGACACAAAACATGTTAAAGTAGTTTCATTTCACTGGATGATCTCTTGAGTAGTGGGCTCTCAGATAGAGGTCAGCTAATGCAGATAAACTAGCAAAGCTCTATTACACTATTGCATTAATCAGAACCTTCAAAGTTACTGATGATTTACAAGCAGTAATTAACCAAATCTCTAATAAAGATGATGTTGTGGGACTTCAATTCTGATCCAGGAAGGACTTTCATTCTTCAGAAAAAGGATTTAGGAAGTGCACCTAAAATGTATTTCTCTTGCCTGTAAATCTTAAAGCTGTAAGACAAGAAAGTATGGTAATTTACAACCCTGTTCTGTGCCAATGCCTGATAACCCTCCCAGTGAAGAAATTCTTCCTAATATCCTATCTAAATCCTGGTGAAACTTGAAGCCATTTCTCTTGTTATATTCATTACAAGGGAGAAGAGGTCAAGCCTCACCTTCCTTGCTTTAGAAGCAATCTGCTTTCCTCATATAGGTGGGGTGATATAGGTGTCCCAATACCTGACTCACTCTGTCACTCCAGTGAGGAGGTTTGGGGTGCACAAGAAGCTGGAAGGGAACACAGCTGGGACTGCTAACATGAGATGACCAAAGGGATATTCCATACCATATTGATGTTGTGCTCAGCAATAAAATTGGCAAGAAAATTGGAGAAAGGAAGGATGCTCAACTTAAACCATTCTATGATTTTATGGTCCTATGTTCGTGGTTATGGTGTTTGTCTTCCCAAGTAACTGTCAGGCATCATGGAGCTCTGCTTTCCAGTAAGTGGTGAAATATCTGCTTTCTAAGGGGAAGCAGTGAATGAATTCCTTACTTTGCTTGTCTATGCAGCTTTTGCTTTGCCTTTAAACTGTATCTCAACAGAGAAGTTTACAGCTTTTTGCTCTTCTGACTCTCTCTCTCACCCCACCGAGGAGGGACTGAGCCAGGAGCTTGGTAGAGGCTTAACTGCTGGTCAGGGTCAGCTCACTGCATGAGGATTTGTTTGTTTGTTTAGTTTTTTAATTCATTTGCAGAAGGTTCTCAGCAAAATGTTACTACAGTTTTGGTGTGGGTCTTTTTGTGTTTGTTTTTTTTTTCTTTTTAGTTTCAAGTAATGAAAATATTTATGCTAATGCATTATTACAAACCTCTCTGATGTTAGCACTTAGGCAGGTTCTGCATAGGACACACTGAGAGGTTCAACCACTGTCAGGTGTTGATTCATACAGTGAATTACAGAAACAACAGATCAAACATGCTCAGCTGTAGTTTGTGCAAGATTCTTGTAGTTTCTTGTAATACTGTTTCATACAACAAGGCTTTATAAGAGATCTGCAGGTAAATCTTTAGATTTATTAATAATGGATAAACTGAGAGAATCCCTGAGGGTGATAGAAGTAGTCATGGAATAAAATCATCCTCTATAATAGTTTTAAGCACACTTTAATACTTTAAACATAATGCAGTATTTTATTTAGGTCCTATATTAGAATATCACACACAATACAAGTAAAATTTCTTCCCTCTGCTTCAGCCCCATTACACTTATGACAACATCCAGAAAATAATAGCTTTATTTATATGTCTTTATATAGAAATGTCTTTTTTCCTTTTTGCTCAAGAGTAGAAGAATTCTTCCACAACTGACAAGGTAGTCAGCTAGCACTTGACTGATTCATATATAAAGATATGGTTTTTACAAAGTTAGACTTTATGCTGGCCTTATAACTCTTAGTTTACTTAGCTTTAGCAAAGTCTGGAAAGAGGAAAAATTAACACATAAAAGACACTGTTTCATACATATATGCATATACAGTTTTTATGTGCCTACTTTGGGAAGTAAGAATGTTGATTTTCTAAGTCTCCACAGTGAATTACACATTCTTTTTCCATAACTGTACATGAAAAAAAGCCTTAAAAAACCTTACCAAACCAACAACATATCCCCTCACAACAGAGCAGTAAAGCAAGAAATCTCTTTTCATGACTTTCAGATTCAGAGGAGAAGGATAATCTAACAAAACTGTGTTTGTATCCAGGTTAAGTAATTGTACCCAGCTTAGGTAGTGTTTCTAGATTGGGCTCCTCACTGGTTCCTCTCTTCAATGACTATGCAGAATATACAGGCTCAGCACTTCAGCACCTGTGTTCAGGCATCTGAAGTTAACATGATTCCCTTTTTGAGCTCATTTACATTCTTCCTGGAAATTAATTCCTTGAATACATGTCCCACTTATTATCCTTCTGCCACCATATCACTTTCATATTTTAGCTTCCAAAGCAACACCATACACAAAGTGGTGTTAGTAGATAATTTGAAATGACCTCTGGCAGTCATGGAAAAAAAAAAAATCACAGTGAAATCCTGGACTTTGAGTGGTAAATTCTGAGCTGCCTATTGTTGATCTCATTTGATCTTTGTAAAATCCATGGCTGGTTTGTGGTCTAGCTAGCAAGAAAAGAGTTGATGGATAGGTGTAAAGGTCCTGGGTATTCATAGAAGATGATATCAAGACAGTAGTACCCTTGTTCTTTTAATATAAAAACACATAGGGGGAATATCACTTATTTTGCTTTGTCTTTTATTTATTTTGGGTTAAGTACATCTGCTTGGAACAGTTTCTGTTCCATTTTGCACTCAGAAGCCAACTCTGAATTGTTAGCTATATGATTACCAAGGTTTAACAGTTATCACTTCTATCTCAAAGGTCTTAAGTGTGTACTGCATACCTTAGCTATCCTGCTTTGAACAATCCTGGCTGAGAAATTCCTGACACATCATGACAACACAGAGGCCATGGGAGGTAATAGATTATGATGATTAACAGAGACATATATAAGATGATGTACAGAGGACAAACAAATGTATAGAAATTATAAGAAAAAAAAGTTCAATTTTAGGAGAAATATAGCATTCATTGTTATGGAACTAAGAAATTGAGGAGCTACTGGAGAGAATCCAGCAGAGGGCTAAGAAGATAATGAGGGAACTGAAGCTTCTCTCTGATGATGAAAGGCTGAGAGATCTGGGGCTCTTTAGCCTGGAGAGGGGCAGACTGGGAAGGGATCTTCTTAGTGCTTAGCAATATCTAAAGGGTGGAAGCAAGAGGATAGGGCCAGAGTCTTTTCACTGGTGGCCAGTGACTGGAGAAGGGTCAATGGGCACAAACTGGAACACAGGAAGTTCTACCTGAACACAAGGGAAAAAATCTTCCTTATGAGGATGCCAGAGCAGAGCACTGGACCAGGCTGGCCATAGTTTGTGGAGTCTCCTCCTCTGGAGACACAAGGACATTATCCTGTGCAACCTGCTCATCCACTAGAAACTGAATGTTTATCATGCTGAAGGTCTAACTAAATGAGTTTTGTAAGTAATTTGTACTTCCTGTAGCACAACAAACTGCCTATTCAGTGTAATAGCCAGCCTGTTATTGATAAATACTTCACCTTGCATCCTCTTCCTTTCCCAGAACATGTAATTTCTCTTCAGAGAACTCTTTCCTCAGATTCAAATCCTGCTGCCTCCCTGCAACTAAGAACTCAGAAGAGTTAATCAGCAAGTTAGATTCAATTACTTGTGCTTTTCAGGTGTTGTAGGTTTGGGACAATTTCACATCCACTTGTGCAGGTCATTTGATTGAAATTACTTGAATGTTCCTTATCATGTCCTTTCTACCACTGTGTGCAGCCCTTCACAGTTATACCTTCATTGGGACTTTGAAGGCTAATTAAAGGTACATGCATTGGACCTTTTTTCCCCTAAAATTTATGGTTATAAGAAACTTTCAATCTACTTTGAACTTTTATTGGACTTTGTAATCTCATAGCTTAAAGACTGATTTTCTTAAAGCCCAGCTGATTTTTTTTAATCAAAATTATTGTGAAACAAGAAAGCAAGAAATTGTGGAGATTGAAGCTGCCATATGTGCTGTGTTTATAATTTAAAAATATATCATTTGCATAAAGTGTGATTTTGGTTGGATTTGCATTTTTGTTGTGTCCTTTTTGCTACTGACTCATTGACAACAAAATTTCTTCATTTGAAAAGAATTAGAGTCTTTGTCAACATTGAAAAGATTAAAACTTTATTACTTTTATTTTTTTGAGGTCTATGATTTTACTGCAATCTTGTGGGTTTTTTGTTAGAATTCTAAATTAGTTTGTCAATAAACAATCTATTTATTTTCTAATTAAGTCTATTGATCTCATTCAGTAAGGTAATGTCAGATATCTCAGATAGGTAAGCAAAAAAACACAGACCCTCAAAGCAAAATCTAGGGAGCAAATGTTGAAAATTTGAATAATTCCAATATAGTTATACTTTAAGTTTTAAAAATCTGAGCCTTTTCCTTATTTTGCCATCTTTGTACATTGGGTACTGAAGAGGAAAAGAAAAATTAGGAGGCCTTCAACCTATTTGTTTCACTGTTTTGCACTGATTCCTCAGTGTTTTCATCACTCAACTTTTTTCAGTGTTGACTAAGGTAATACTTTGTCTAAATTCCTAGTTTAATGTTTGTTTCAGAAGGGAGGTTTGCAGAAGCTGCAATTCTTGCCTGTCAATCTTCATGTTAATCTGGTCTTTATTCAAAAATAAAACTAAAACAGAAGGTACAGTTGTTGAGTAAGTAATAAAGTGATAAAAGGTGACATCTATATTAGTTTTACATGTTCCTGAAAAATGTCTGTAACACTTATCTGAATATAGCTAGCAGAATATAAGAATTGCAGTTTCATATTTTTCCTAATGGACCTTATCTCATAATAGAAGGTCTTTCCCATTGCAACAAATAGTAAAAGCCAGACAAGCATAACAACAGCAAAAATAGCTATTGAACCACTAATGGAACTTTGCATATTAAAAAATTTTAGGCATATCAGCTGTATGTTTATTTTGGAAGACTGAGTTTATGGTGCTTCAACCATAGAAAGTTTTAGGACTTTCAGACACATAAATACATGCTTCTCCATCCAGGTCTCCCTCTTACTTTTCCTTTTTTGACATTTAAGGAAAATAAAATAGGATTGTAATCACTACAGAAAGCCAACATCCTCCAACAAAACCAGCTAAACTCAAGAATGTTTCCTCTGAACTGTAAGAAAAGTAGAACATTTTCCCCAAATGTACTTAAATCTTCTTGGGAAAAGAAAAAGAAACAAGCAAACCCAAAAAGCTACAGGAAAACACTGGCAAACATGGCAAATTTTTCTGTCTGGCACATTCAAGTTTGTGAGTAGGCTGAATACACTCAACCTACTTCCTTTCTAAAACTGTAGTGTCTATAAAGGACTTCATATTGTATATCTTTATCATATAATTTAGATATTTAAATTTAAAATATAGACATTAAATAAGCTAAGACTTGGATTCTACAAACATTGTTTCCATACACAGATGTTGTTCTACAAGCAGTTATTTTTTACAAGATTTCTCTCTCAGAGAAGAGTTAAAGGAAAAAGGATCTAAGGATTATGAAGTACTGAAATCAGCTGTTTCTTGTTCCTTTTGCCTTAATTTCATTTTGTTTCCTTTCAGAAACATTAAATTTCCAGATGTCTGGCTTCTACTGCTTAATTTTTCTTTATTAGAAAAGTTTTAATTAAGATTTATTGAAACACATTCTGGAGAATGAGACATGAATACATTCAGTGAGAAGAAAGCTATTTGCTTTAAATGTGGTATAAATATCAACTTCTGTCAGTTACAATGGTTACTTAAATTAAGCTTAATATGTATCTTTCATTTAATGCTTGAGAGAGAATCTATAAACCAGAGTTTATACATAGGAGATTAAAGACTCAGGCTTTTTCTCAATTTGCTAGCTCTTAACTCCATAAGAGTGCTTCTGTTTTGCTCATTACTGTAGTACTGAATGAAGTTTAAAACCTACTGAGAAAAGGTTTTAGCTGCCATTAGGTTTGATTCTTTGCTTTGTAAGGTCATATCCCATCAGCTAATATGCCACTTCTTTGCTCTGCCAAGTTAAATATAGTACATGTTGATCATGATACTTTTGAGAGGCTCAGCAGACCAGGATGCAAGCACTTTGTAGAACTCTTTCTGTTCCTCTGTTCCCACCTCATGATGAAAGAATCTTAGTGCAATTCCCATTAAAAATCAGTAACTATTAATGTCAGCATGGTTGGTTTCAGCATCCAAGTGTAAAAATCTGGAATGCACATCTAAGAACATGAGATTCCCAAATGTTTCCACATGAGACCAGGCACTGCCTTGGAAAATTATGGGAATTGGTGTAAAACATGATATTTTTATATTTGTTATCTAATTTTTCATTGATTATAAAATTAAGCCTTTAAAACAGAAAAAGATGGGAAATTTCTGGGGTGAAAATGTTTTCTCAGCAGTGTGAGAGTTTCCCTGCTATTTCATAACTCTATTTTTAACTGTGATGAATTCTATTAAACTTGTAAATGCAATATCATGTCTTATTTAATGTTTCTTGTATACAATGATATACCTCCACCTCCTACCTTCAAAAACATAGCTTTTTCAGGTTACTACAGGAATATTAAATCAATCCAGTTCTATACAAGATGAAAATGGAGTAGATAAATCTGTGCTATCCATCAAGCTTATGTCACAGAATCACAGAAAATTAGGAGTTGGAAGGGACCTTGAAAGATCATCTAGTCCAACCCCCCTGCCACAGCAGGATTCCCTAGACCAGGTCACACAGAAACGTGTCCAGACAGGTTTTGCATACCTCCAGAGGAGACTCCACAAGCTCTCTGGGCAGCCTGCGCCAGTGCTCTGGCACCTGAACTGGGAAAAAAAATATTCTTATGTTCACATGGAACCTCCTGTGCTTCAGCTTAGAGCCATTGCCCCTTGTCTTGTCACCAGCCTTCACTAAGAGCCTGACCCCAACCTCCTGACACACACCCTTCATATATTTAAAAGCAGAGATGAGGTCACCCCTTTGTCTCTTCTCCAAGCTAGAGACCCAGCTCCCTCAGCCTTTCCTCATCCCTTCATCATCTTTGTAGCTTTGTGCTGGACTCTTTCAAGCAGTTCCCTATCTCAGCTTGTTATTATGCATTCAAATATGCCAACTCCATCTTCTTCATATTTGTGTATATATAACTATAATTATCCATGTATATTATGCACACATGCATAGATACATTATATTAAATATTTTAAAATATTATATATATGAAATGAACAATGTTAGAAACATTTGACACAGAGTAACTACATTCAAATAAAATAAAGTAACATTGTTGTTAAAAGAATATATGGTAGAAAGCAGAAAAGACAGTTCTTCCTTAAAATGTCATTCTTGTTTTGAACAAGAGAAACAGTGTGTTAGCATGCAATATGACCCCTTACAACACTTCCAAATGCTAGCTTAAGATTTGTGGTTTGTTTGGGGGGGGGTTTAAAATGTTTTGTGTATGTGTCTGCATCCAATGATTTGTTATTTAACTTGCAATCTTCAATAAATTTTCTTATAAAGAAAGAAGATGCACTCAACATCCTTGATAGAGTATTTTAAAATCTAAATAACAGAAGAAAGAAAAATGTATATTGTCTTAAAGACAAGGACCATTTGTTTGAGAAAATGACTTAAAAATGGTTAGGATTTGCCTCCATCTCTTTTTGTTACACTTGTGAGGTTTTTCTCCCCATCAACAATGAGAGAAAATGTCACAGCATGAATTTATTAAATTGGGGCCCAGTTTCAATACCCTTAGTAGTAGTGAAGCATGACATATGTCATAAACAGCCCCATAAAATCCCATATTACCTTGATGGCACCCAAATAATTTCCATCCTGGTGAAGGAAAAAGACTTCAGTATTAGGAAAACAAGGAGGCTCACATAGTTTATGGGAAATGTTACATAATATACTTGTTTGTCTCCACTTTTCCAGATTATCATTAAGCAGATTTTTGGGGAGTTTGATCCATTGCCTTCTATTCTGCTAAGCTTGCAGAAACTAAGTGTTGGAGAAAAACACATTTATAATTAAAACTAAAATACTTTTGGTGAATTGGAACATCTTGTTATAACTTCCTAAGATCTTTTGCATATAAAGGAGCTATGCACCAGTCTTGTCTTTTGAGAAAAACCTTTTTTTAAACATTTCCTTTTCTGAAATGAAGCACATAAAGAAGAGAAAAAAAAATGTTGCAACGGCATGGTGTTTGCATATGTTGGCCTGGTGATGCTTGAGCTCAGTACAAAATACCTGATTTAGTGGCTTCTTCAAGAATTTCAAGGATACGAGCCCAAAAATGTGACACTGATCACAATATGAGATGACTTTATGTGATTAGACATGAAGGGATTCAAATACTTCTCTGTTCTGTGAATTATTACTTCCTTCTGAACTCAGCTGTCCAGTTCTAAGTTTCACAGCCCATACTCAGTTTCTCTGTCATTCACATTGGGAATTTCAGCAGAAGTTGCCTAACTTCCCTTTCTTAAGGATGTGGATTCGTCTTCTAGAGAAAAGAAAATCTTCTGTCTAGTATTATGGTGATTATATGAGAAAATATTCAGTGAATGCAACACTCTTATTGCACTATATCATGCTGTGATTTTGCAATGCCTTCTGCATTTTACCTATGCTTTTAAGTGTCTTTGGAAACCAAGGCAAGGTGTGGGCACACTAGAGTTGCTTCAGTAAAGAATTGGTGGTCAAAAAGGAACTATACCCATGACAATTTAGGATTTGATGACAATTTAGGATTATTCCCTAATGCTGACCTATTTAAAATTATTCATGGTTTAAAAAGCCCCATCCTTCATCCTCAGGTTCTTTTTTCTCTAAGTGGCTGATACATTTGTCTCTGTAATTAACTTAGTTTACAACAGAATATAGAGGATCAGAGAAAGTGCTTAGTCTTTTTGTTCCTTATGGATGTGAAAAAGCAGAAGGTATTTGTGATCTAGCCCATCTGCAACCAGAAACTTGTGAAACTTTCATGTTATTCTTGTAAATGTGTTTATTGTTTAAATAGAAGTAACTATTTTTCATCTCCTGCTGGAAGCCTCAAACTAAGCCAAAAGTCTTTAGCATTCTGCTTGCAGATACAACATTTTAGAATAGTGCACATATGTTCAATTGTTTTTATAGAGGAGATGGCAGGTACTAACAATCAGTTGCATAAATATGTAGATTCAGCTTCTAGAGAAAGAAAGTCTATCCAGCAGTGTGTTGATTAAATGAGCAAATATCCAATGAAAGCTGTTTTTAAAAATGCAGCACTTTAATTGCACTGTGCCATGCAATGATGCTGAACTGTTTTTTTCCTATTGTTTGGTTGACTGTCAAAGTCTAAGTGTTCTGATGACAATGGACCTTTCCTTTCTGCTGAGTTTGGTGGAAATCACTCTTGAATACAGGAGGACATAATGCTTCAATAGAGTATAAAAATATTCTGTACAGCTGAATATGTTATCTCCTCACTGTAGGGCTAATAAGAGGACTAAAATCATTCTACCTTTAACAACTAACAAGTTAGATCCTTTAGGAGGACTTAAATGCTTTACATAGTTCTAGGAAAGATCTGCAAATGCTTCCCTGCTGCTCTTGGAGCAGTTCTCTAGCTCTGCTTTGACTTCAAAGTGGTGGAAAAAACTACTCTGTCATTAAGAGCTTTCCTCATACCTGTTTTAAAACAAATGATTTTTTAAGTAATGTATGCAAAAATTTACAGTTTCATTAGGAATGTTACCCATCCCACAAAAATACCTTATTTTTACCTCTTCAGAGTTTGTTCTTTTTCAATCTAAACTGAATCACTTGTTCAGTTCAGACCTTTCATACTTCATACATAAAGTATTTTGTGAAGTTACTAAAACCTTCTGCTAGTCTTGAGCAACATCAGCAACATCCATGCAGACTGTCCATTGGAAAAGGCAGAATGGGTCTGGTCAGGAATTTTAGAGCAGATACTCAATCATAGCTAAATAATTGAAAGATTTGGAGTCTTGACAGGAGAAAAGTATAAAGACTGTTGGAGAGAGAGGTAACTTCAAAGGTCAGTCTTAGGCATTATCAGGTGAGCATTGATTTTATGGAAGCCATTAGTTTTAGTGTTTGATTTAAATCAAGGTCCCTAATTATATACTGCATTAAAGGTGACAACAGTGAAATTGTAGTTCAGTATATATGACTATTACTCTTTTCCTGTCTTTTCCAGAGTGACATTTATACTGTTAAAATCCACCCAGTTTTTAAATTTATTTAAACAAAACTTGGATTTTATTGGTTGGGTAGGCATTATTTTTTTCCTTCTTCTTTTGTTCTTTCCTTTCCTTGATTTTATAAGATTTATCTTTTGAAGATTTTGACAGATTTTGTTTGACTGATGTTAATGAAGTCTGTGCTGAAAACTTGTGTTTCTTTCCAAATTGCTATTATGTAAGAGATGTGACTTCCTAATTTTCTTGAGTTATCAAGTTTATATCCATCAATTGCCTTGATACAAAGCTGCTTCTGATGTTACTTCATACTTCTCTTCAGTTTGTCGAAGGAATTAGCTGCCCAATTTCTTGTCTGTTTGAGACATGCAGAAAAAGCCTCAACAAGAGAAAAAAAGCAGCTGTTGAAATTGTTATTTGATTCTTCTGGTATGAGTTAAAATGATTATTAACTTTCATGTCTATTTCCTGGTTTTTACTACCAGTAAGGCTGTCTCAGAGGTTTTTCTCCACTACCTATATCTCTTTTTGTGGCTTCAGAAAGCAAATTTGCTATGTCATAGACAAGAACCACCTTTCTTCAGGACATGTTTTGTTACAGTTTCCATGAACAGTAACAGGAAATGTCACAATTGGGACTTCTTTGGCCCACTCTGTAAACTTTGCAGATTATTTTCTCTTCTCCAAAGATGGTAAAAGTCATTGTTTCTTGTCCAAAATTCTTCAAATATATATTAGACTGTGTAAAACTTTAAAGTCTCTCTACATATAAAGGTTACTGTCTCCCAAGATAGCTTCCTAGTAAACATAAGTAAGTTTTAAAAGATTGCAGAAATCATAGTTCAGACTCTCTAGGGCCTTTCCTGGCAAGGAAAATGATGATCTGGGATTTTTATTCCAGAGCCTTGATTATTTAAATATTACTGAAAGAAAGTCATATCTGTTAAGGTTTCTTCAAGTGAAAGACCCAATTTAAATAGTTTTGAATTAAATTTGTTGAGGATTACATTCTCTTTTTCTTTTTTATCATCCTTAGCATTTGTTTGAGGTAACTTTAGGTGGTACGTTGACCACTCAGTGGATAAGGAAGTGTCTAGATGATTGCACTTAAGGAATTGCAGTCAGTGACTCAATGTCCAAATGGAGAGCAATGATGACTGGCATTCCTCAGGGGTTAATACTGGGATCAGCACTGTTTAACATCTTTAATGGGATCATGGACAGTGGGGTTGAGTGCACCCTCAGGATTTTTGACAATAACACCAAGCTCTGTAGTGCAGTTGACAAGCTGGAGAATGGATGTCATCCAGAGGGACTTTGACAGGCTTGAGAGGTGGGTCCATGCAAACTTCATGAAGTTCAACAAGGCCAAGTACAATGTCCTGCATTTGGATTGAGGCAAACCCATGCACAAATACAGGCTAAGCAATGAGTGGATTAAGAACACTCCTGAGGAGAAGGACTTGGGAGTCTTGAGTGTGTTTTCAGCCCAGGTGGCCAACCATATCCTGGGCTGCATCAATAGTAGCATGACCAGCAGCAGGTCAAGTGTGGTGATTTTCATCCTCTCACCCCCTGTCATGAGACCCTACCTAGAGTACTGTGTTTAGCTAGAGGGGATCCCAGCATGGATCAGGTCAGGAAAGAGGGCCACAAAAACAATCAAATGGCTGGAACACCTTTCCTGTGAAGAAAGGCTGAGAGATTTAGGATTGTTCAGCATGGAGAAGAGAAGGAGCCAAGGAGACCTTATAGCAAGCTTTTGGTACCTAAAGGGGGCTTATAAGAAAGATTGAGAGGGACTTTTTGCAAGGGTGTGTAGTGACAGGACAAGGGACATTGGCTCTAAACTGAAAGATGGTAGATTTAAAGTAGATGTAAGGAAGAAGTTCCAGGTTGCCCAGAGAGACTGTGGATGCCCCATCCCTAGAAGTGTTCAAGGTCAGGTTGGATGGAGCTTTGAGCAAGCTGGTCTAGGAGAAGGTGTCCCTGTCCACAGCAGGAGATTGGAACTATATGATCTTTAAGGTCCCTTTCAACCCAAAGTGTTGTATGATTCTATGATATATCCTATGTGTAATTTTAATTTCATAGATAATGTAGACAAAATTTATCCCCTTAAGAGGAAATTTTATGTCTTTGGAAAACTTTACAGACCACAAGAGATCCTAATATCTAAAAAAAAGGGAAAATCTCCTTCCCTTATCTTCCCTGTTTATTTATTTTGTAATTTTCTCTAGTACAGTAACCTACATTACACCTTGTGACTTACAAGGGGTTTAGTTGGGTTCAAACTAGGTGAAAATGAACTCATTTACTATATGCAGAGAGAGATTCCAAAGCAAAAAACAGAGACAATAAGAGAGAAAGGAGGCAGAGAGGGATGGAGGAAAGGTAGAGGGAGTCTGTTGAAAGAAACAGCCCCAAAATACAAACTGATGGAAAGATTAGAAATACCTAGACAAGGAATTATAATAAAAGGAGGGGCAGAGAGAACCAGCTTTTAATGGAAATTTTAAAGAAAGAAAACCAAAACATATTTTCTCCTGATGTCTTTTATTACTTGCTGGCTTTAGTCTTTTAGTCTGAATAGGGACTTAGGCTTTAGTCTGATCAGGGACTAAGCACAGAATTATTTTGATCTAAATACTTATTTTGGTGCCTTTACCTAGGGAGGGGGGGAAATGCTTACAAAAATATTGAACTACCATTGGAAAAACAAAAAAACTATTTGTCTTTTGAGCAGTAAAACACAACATATTACATTAGCTTTTGTATTTAAAACAGAATTTTTGAAGCTGCCTCTGAAACCAGTGTTGAGGCTGTACCACTCTTAGTGCCTTTGCCTGTTTCTCTGATTTCATTAGCATTATAGTTTCAAGAACATTTTGTACAGGAGGGCTAACATTTTAACTGCTTTGTACACATTTTCTGGGGTTTGTAATCCTGCTCTAGGTTTGGAGCTTGATATTAAAAGCCAGTCCTGAAGCTGTGGAGATTAGCAAACTTCCTTCATTATCTGTGAAGTAGAATCCCACTCCCATCAGGTTACCTTTCCTCCTTCTCAGGAGACAACATAGTGGTGAGATTTTAAGCTGCTGTTTAACATCATAATCACACAAACTAAACAAACTAAAGTCACTTCATTATTTAAGCTTAAAAGGAATTTGAGTTGGCTTTTTATTTCAGTGCTATATTTTTCTGGAACTTGACCAAAAAGCAGGTTACAAATATAAAGACAACTTATCAAGCAGATCATCATATGTAGACACAGAGCACAGCATTTGTTCAGGTAGATGACTTTTGCTTTTTCATAACCATTCTGTACATCCAGTTTAGAGCTTGAGCTTACCAAGGTCTTTCACTGTAATATTCAAATTTAATCATATAAAAAAAGACAACAGCAGAGGTTAAGCATTATCATGCCCTAAGAATTCAGACAACCAATGACAGTCAGTTTCTAGGGCTTTGAACATACCAGCACTTGTACCTATTATGTTATCTATTTTTATTTCTATTTTAATGAAGAATGTAATAGAAAAATCACCCGTGCTAAAACCAACATCTTTGTCATTGTTTTGTTTTGTTTTTTCATTTGACTGCTGGTAAAAATAGTGTGGAAATGGATTTGACTAAAAAGATACATGTGCATAAATAGCTACTCAAAGTAAACTTGAGTTGGAGTTACAATGACTGCGGAAAAATAACCACAGGCTAAAAGGATTACAATGAACTGAAATCTCATTCTCCAAAAGTGATTATTTCAGCAGGAAAACAATGCAGTTCTTATTTACTGGCTAGGAAACATGGATTTATAGTGATGATAGACATTAAAAACCCCTAGGGAGTTCATTGTGAACTAAACCCCACATTTTAATTGCAAAGGAAAGCAAACAGCTTACCTTGAAGCATTGCTGATACAGAAACAGTCAAATTTCTATGGAGATGAGATGTAGAGTCTCAGAAAAGAATTTAGTGCCTTTTCCAAGTGGTGATATGCTAAACATCAGTGTTCAAAGTCCAAGAGATTTTCAGAAAGTAAGACAGTGACTGTGATCACTTTTCTAACTGACTAGTAAACACTGCATTATGGATGGAAACACTGACTACAAGTGATAGTTCACCTTCATCCTCTCATATCCCAGAATGCTGAGTTAGGTAGTAATAGATAAGAATTAAAAGTACTTGTCACCAATCTATTTACCTGATATTGCACTGACATTGTATTTGAACTGCCTTATAGGTCTTCACCCTTTCCAGTGATATATGTGGATTTAGAATGAAATATTTTTGCAAATACATTTGAAAATCACACAGAAAATGCAGTGATATGAATATGTTTACTGATTCAACTCATCACTAAGGGGTTTACTCAGGAAGACCTAAAAGCAAATACACTTTGTGTTATGCAACCTGCACAACAATACTCAAATTTTCTGGTAATTGAGAGATCTGGTTGAAACCTTTGCTTTGACACAGTTCTGTTATCATCCCAAGCAATCACTGGGGTCCAAATTTTGGAAAGTGACCTTTAATAATGGGGTCCCTCAAATATGAATTTCTGAAGAAGGTCACAATAAATTTGGCTCTATGATGATTAACTCAAACTATTTATTAGAAATTGTGGCTATCAGTATTTTCAAGCTGTTCTTTATGCTTGAATAACTATGTCTGCACTTA
This sequence comes from Galbula dea, assembly GCA_013399015.1. Lineage (NCBI taxonomy): Eukaryota > Metazoa > Chordata > Aves > Piciformes > Galbulidae > Galbula > Galbula dea. The sequence goes on along the minus strand of VWZX01001852.1, from coordinate 436,488 downwards.
TCTGCAGGAAAGAGCAAATCCACTAATCAGAGACTGTTAAAGGGTTTTTTATAAAGGGTGTTATACATTTTCATTAATTGAATGCCAATGATTGATTAAATTCTACAGCTGATTTAATGAGGGATACCTCAAAGTGAAAGACATCCCAAATGATGAGAAGTTAAGACTGAAGATAATCAGTTCAGCAGTTTTAGATATAAACAGGGTAAGGAGATGTCTGCCCAAGGATAAGAAAGGAACAAGGATTTAATCACTGTCCTAACCCACTGAACACAAAGGAGTCACAAAAGGTGTATGAAAATCACACAACTTCAGATGTCTACATTATATACAGACAGTTGAATCTTTATTACTTACTCAATGCTTTTTCATACACAGTGGAAAGGAAGACATTTTCCAGAGATTATTTTTGGCCTGTTTTAGACAACATGTTTAGGATGAGTTGACTGATGCTCTCTAGATGCTACTTTCTCTCAGTGGCTACAAACAGAGGTCAAATGACTGGTTCTGACTTAGACAGTGACCTTTTATCCTTTAGATTTGTGAAGTCATCTGAGACAAAGTGTCTTGGCATGGGTAGACCTTTGGCTTTCTTCAAATATCCAAAGGGCTTTTGTTGCTTTTGTCTCCTGTAAACTCCTCTTTTTAGGTTTTTAAAATTTATTATTAGAAGGAACACTATCCAATTGGAAGCAGATTTTTTTTTCCTTGAAGGTGTAATATGCAACACATTTCTTTTAAGAGCCCTACTAAATTAACACATCCAGCAAATGAAAATGAAGACCTAATCAAGAGAAGGACACAGAAAGAAAGACAAAAGAAGTGAAAGACAGGTGGAGAGGAAGAGAAAGAAAGGAGAAGGAAAAAAGAAAGTGAAGAGAAAGAGATGAGAAAAAGAAAGAAGGGAAAATAAAGAAGGAAAAAAAGAAATGAAAAGTAGGAGGGTAAAACCAACAACAACAAACACACAAAAAACCCCAAAACCAACCAACCAAAAAAATCCCCAAAAGCTAGTTACTAGATGTATCTAACTTTACAAACAAAAAAATCCCCAAAAGCCAGTTACTAGATGTATCTAACTTTAAGAGCCAAAATTAGTAGTTTTTTGAATACACTTAGTGATTCCAAATTGCAGAGTTGGCACAAAGATACTATTGTTAAAAGGCACTTTAGAAATTACAATAGTAATACACTAGATTAGGCAGTGACCATTTTTTGAACAATATTAGTTCTTTGTATAAGGTAATTACTACAAGTGACCTTAATTCCAGTGAGGACTTGATTTACTAAAATGAAGCATCCAGCACCAAGTGATTCTGTGTGATTCTGTGAAATGACAAAACTGTCTCATATAACTGTCATATGTAACTGTTAAGTTTATCACATTTATTTGTCCAGAAAAGAAAAGAGAAGCTAAAATCTTTATCTGATGTAAATTCCCATAACCCTACAAGTCCCTTAAGTTCATTTATACAGACTGGGCAATGTGTACTGCTGTTAACCAAAAGCCAATATTAGCTTGTTTACCAGTTGGAAAAGAAGCTTGCTTGCTGCAGGGCAGAGTCAAGTACGTCTTCGATTCTTCCTTGAACAAATGAAAAAATAAAATGAACTAGATCCTTCCAAATGTAAAGCTGCTCAGTCATATTGCAGTGTCATTTGCTAAAGGATCTGAGGCTGTGGCATGCCAGCTTATCTTACTTTTGCCAGGTTTATTACTAGCAGAGTTTTGAATGCTTAACACTTTTTGAAGGATTTCCGAATGTCACACCCTGACTGATAGCTTTACTCAGTGACTTCATTGCTTGTGAGCATATGACAGCTTGACAGGAATCCTTAGGGTTCATTTAATTATATTTATGCAAGTCTCCTTCCTGAATAACATTAATGACCAGTTTACTTTCTACATGGAACAGCAGCAAACTTAAGCTGCCACACTGCATTCTATCTTAACTCCCTCACTTACTACCTCCAGGCATTTTTATACGATTCCCCTCCCTCCTTTTTTTAACCAAAAAAAGAGATTTAAAATAATATAGGCTCACAAAAAGGCAACAGCATGAAGACTAGCGTTTGCCCTGTTTCATATGAAATTAAAATAGAATATTGCAAAAAAAGAGCAGAAATTTATACTGATATGAAATATTATTTTAAAGGAAAATAAAAGCAGCAAAGGCAACACAACTATGAAAGAAAATAAAGTTTTAAGTTCTGAATAGAACTTGCATATAATTGTTATTATTACTATTGTTGTTATTGTCATTGTTACTATGGTTTCTTCTCCACCAAAGAATCACAGAATCACAGAATCATTATGGTTGAAAAGGACCCTCAAGATCATCTAGTCCAACCGATAGCCCTACACTACTCTTATCCCTAAATCATCCCCTGAAGAAACACATCCATCCTCTTCTTAAAAGCCTCCAGGGATGGTGACTCCACCACCACCCTGGGCAGCCTATTCCAATATCTAACCACTCTTACAGTAAAGAAATTCTTTCTAATATCTAATCTAAACCTACCCTGGCTCAGCTTAAGCCCATTCCCTCTAGTCCTGTCACTAGTCACAAGGGAGAAGAGGCCAACACCCGCCTCCCTAGAAGGACCTTTCAAGTAGCTGAAGAGAGCAATAAGGTCTCCCCTCAGCCTCCTCTTCTCCAGATTAGAAATGTACACCAGGTTAGAAGTGTACATCTTTCTCCAGAGCTGCTTTAATTTAGACAAATACTGATGGGGTTTTTTTCCTCATTCTGGAAGGTATCTTCCCTTTCTAAATACAGTCTTACAGCACCTGTTGAAGTGGAAATGAAGCTGTGATTTGTAGAGTCATTAAGTAGCTAACATGCTCTTGAAATGTTCATTAACAATTTGGAGGTTCAGAGTGTGGAAATCTTACATCCATTCTTGGTAGGTAACACAAGGACTTTGTATTTTCCTCTGGCTCACTTATCTTCTGTCTGCAAATTCCTTGAGATTTTTATTCTAGCACTTCAGAAAGAAAGGCAGGCTGCAGCATAAAGACTCAAAAAGTCTCGAACACCACATCAGAGATAAGTCTAAGTTACCATCTAGTCTGTTGGGGGGAGGGAGATGAAATTATTTAAGATAACTACTGTTCATCTGCAGAATACATAACACACAGAAAGGTTAACCCATGATGACCTAATAAAAATCCCTTGCTCTTTTGCTGAAAAATGAAGTAACTTGGATTGAAGGTTCATAGGTGACACTCTTTAAAAGCAGCTGAAGTGTACTTTTTTGGCCACACAAAGGATCCACCTTTTTTTTCCCATTGTAGGTGTGATTAATTTCCTACCTTCTGGTCCACAGAATTTCCATTTCCAGCACTCAGGTGTTTTGAATGCTGTGTCAAAACCCATGGAATGAACTACTATCCAGGAAATGACAGAGTGCTGTGACTAGATGATCTTTCGAGGTCCCTTCCAACTCCTAATATTCTGTGATTCTCTGATAGAATGATGTATTAGCATGGAGACATCCACCCATGGCTGTTTCACCCACTTTTGAAAAAGCAGTTCTGTGATGAGTCAAGTGGTGCACACACACATGAATAAAGCAAATAATAAGAATAAATCTATGTACACAAAGTTTTAAGTCCACACATTCTAATACTGACATTAAAATATTCACCTGGAAATTCATACCTATAGAATGAAAAAGATGATGTCTGGTAGATTCATCCACTGCTGAAAAGATGTGTATTTCATAGATACTGGACATGTTAAATACTTTAATATTCATCTTCAATATAGTGGAGATTCTACAGAAATGGTTTCTGAGGACAAACAATTACAGACCAGTTATTCAAGTGTTATAAAGTGTCATGGCTCTTTAGTACCTCTGGTGGTGTTACACCAATTTCTAGCTCCTTGGAATGAGGAACTGCAATTGCACAAATGGAAGAGGACAGTCTTCATTTTGGCACTTCTAAACTTGTCTGTGCTTGACTTTGCAGTCATGGCAATACCACTTTCTTATGGAATTGTGAGTGTGATGTTGAAGAGAGTGTGAATTATATCTTGACTGCTGTCTCATACTCTAATTTAGATTCCTGCTCCAACTACTTTTCTAGCTGATGCTTTTCTCATAACAACAGTAACAATAAAAATGACTTTGACTTCAGTGCAGAACTAGATTGCTTATTACCTTTAATCCTCTATTATCATAAGTTAAATAAAATAGTATACATATTATGTGACAATAAGACTTAAAGAAAATAACAAGTTTCCATGTTTTAAGTACTCTTGGTAAATAGAGAGTTTGCCAGCTAACTTCATGGTTCAGTAGTGATTTATAGGGAGTTTCTAAATTGATTGCAGATGTCAAGATCAATCTTTTAACAGAAAAGATTTACCACCTTGACCTCTACAGACACTTTTCTCTGAAAGATTGTAATGTTATGAGAATAGCATAGAAGAAATGCAGTTTATTCTGCTATAGTTCAGATACCCTATCTGTTCTCAAAAAACCTTTAATATTTGTTATAACAAAATGAATTTGGCTGCATCTTACAGGTAGGGCTTTGAGTGGGAGGCCAGTGATAGTGGTTCTTGATATAAATTTGATGAATTGTCTTTGAGGTAAAGACTTCAGAATGCAGACAAAGTGCAGCAGTGGTGATTTGTTCCATTTTCTGTCAAGGAAGATCACCACCAGGTATCCTTATGTTGAAAGGCACTGTTTAATCAGAAGTGGATATCAGAATCTGGTATGAAGAAAAATATGTTTATGCTACCATTCTGGAAAGAGACCTTCTATGCCCTGTTCTAGCCCTTGTCTTCTTTCATGGAGAAAATCAATCATTTTTGTGAAAATAATGGATTAAGCAAACCATTTATTATGAACATCACACTTTCAGGGCTTCACTGACAACTTTCATCTTGTGATTATGTTGTGTGGAGGTAAAAATGTCTGCTGAGTTAATGACAAATCTGGCAGTGCCTTTATCCACTGCTCTGTTTGAAATCATTAAACTCATCGAGTGTTTGCTTAATCTATTTTCCTTTTTCATATACCATGCTCACTGCCTGGGGCAAACCCATCTAATAATTTTCAATTGAATAAAACCATAACTCATGACCCAATAAATTATTAAAAAACCCTGTGTTGCATCAGATTCATCATTCATCTTACCACAGTGGCAGAAAGCCTACAGAATTCCTGAACAGTTCTTGCTGTGATAAATAGTTCTATTAAAATTTATGAATACAGTGGTATGTATTAACACATATTTTGTTACTGAATTATCTGTCATACTTTTTTTTTTTCATGCACCAACATGTTGCATTAATAATTTCACTGGTCTAGGAAACTCATAGTCAGCTACCATCATACTTCTTTTTTTTAACTTATTCCTGATATCCCTTCAAAAATGTGGCACCATTGCTGTTCTGCATTGCTTTTGCTCATGTTCTCAGTCAAGTTCTTAAGAACTATTAACCTCTATTTCTATCTGAAGTACTTAATTATAAAATAAATTTCGAATATTCTTGACACACAATAGAGAGATTAAAAAATGATTAAATAAGTAGCTGCCATAAGACTGCCTGATAACATAGACCAGGAGATATCTGTTTCACTGTACAAATAGATTAGAAATGACTGACTTCCAAATGTAAACTCTCTTCATTGCATTTTGTGAAGCTGGACAACTAAATAGTGACTACTGCTTACAGATAGCACACATTTCTCCATCCATTCTGTTCTCAATAGAAAACTAAAATTTTTAGTAAAAAGCAAATGGAAAGGGGTGAAAAAGGAATGGTGAGGGAAGTGGAGCCAAAGGGAAAATGAATGATCAGCCTGATCATTTACTTATCATAGGTCTCAGCCTGAAGAAATGAACAGAGTACATCTACCCAATAAAATACATTTGTACCTGGAGATGTTAAAGCACCCTGGTGAGGAGATACTTAATCTTTTGCTATTGCTGGCACTCTTTTTAGGACACCAGCCTAGAATTGTGTGGAGTGAATGTGAGTATATTCTTTCTCATATTATTTTGATTTCAGGAAATCCACCATTACAGGAGATACTGCCTGTTGTGTGCTGTTTTCAGAGAAAATCCTTTCATTGCAGAATGAGAAGAAATTACAGTTTGTAAATCATTCTGGATTCTGTGTTCCTTAGTTTGCAGTAACAGTCTAGTTCTTTCCTAGAAAAGAAAGGGACATACAGCCTTCCCTATTTTCCTTTGCAAGAAGCAGCAACTCTAGTTTGGAGGCAGCCTCTGTTCCACAGACAGGGGTATGAGAGCCACTGTTAATCTCTAAATTCTAACTCTTCATTTGAGCTGACCTGAGGGACAAAGTTAGTTTACACTCTGACATTATATTGTATAGACCTTTGACAACAGAACCTGCACAAGTTCCTAAGGATGGACTTTATGCTAATCAAAGAAGTGCTGGAAAAGCTATCCAATGTGCATGGAGTTATTCTCTTTCTACTTCATTTTACACTTATTTCTTCCTGGAAGATATTTTCACAGCATGATGAAAGGGATGTAACCCAAAGGTATTATTTAATCAGTACACAGTTCAGTCAAAGACAGATATTTTATGCAGATAATGTTATTTTATGAATAATCTCACCTGCCAGTACACCAGATTTTGACTGTTCCAACAACTTCTTAAAGCCACAAAAGTTCTTTCTAAAAATTGTCTTATACAAAGAGTAGAGATATGATTTAGAAAAGTTTTGAAATCATGACACTTAAATTCACATAAAACCATGTCATTTATTAGAATCCAGAAAAAAATAAACAACTGGTTTGGGCTACTGCACTTTGATCATTTTCAATATTAATGTGGGACTGCTCAGTTTTGGTTTAAGAACAGCTAAAATGAGTAAATGCATTACAGGTTTTTAAAGCTTAATAGTGTGTTGTTAGGAAAGAAAAAGATTTATGTCCTTTTATCAAGGAGAACTTTAATGACAGAGCCAGAGCTGACAACAGAGGACCATGCATGAACTCAGCTCTTTCACAGAATCATAGGATCACTTAGATTGGAAAAAACCCTCTAAGATCAAGTCCAACCATTGACCCAACACCATGATGCCACTAAACCCTGTTGCCATGTGTCACCTCTACATATTTTTGGAACACTTCCAGGGATGGTGACTCCTCCACTTCTCTGGGCAGCCTGTTCCAATGCTTGAACACTCTTTCAGGGAAGAAATATTTCCTAATATCCAACCTAAACCTCCCTTGGCATAACTTGAGACTATTTCCTCTTGTCCTATTGCTTGTTACTTCAGAGAAGATGCCACCTTGTTACAATCTCCTTTCAGGTAGTTGTAGAGAGTGATAAGGTCAGCCCTGAGCCTCTTCCTCTTCAGACTAAACAACTTCAGTGCCCTTAGTCACTCCTTGGAAGACTTGTTCTTGAAGGGGTCATGTAGAGAGGCTGGGGAGTGCCTGTTTACAAAGGCCTGTAGTGATAGGACAAAGGGTAATGGATTTAAATTAAGGAAGAGTAGGTTTAGATTACATATTAGGAAAAAGTTCCTTACCATGAGGGTAGTGGAACATTGGAACAGGTTGCCCAGGGAGGTGGCTGAGGCCCCGTTGCTGGAGGTGTTCAAGGTGAGGCTGGACAGGGTGCTTGGCAACCTGATTTAGTTAGAGATGTGCCTACTCACTGTAGGGGGGTTGGACTAGGTGACCTCTAAGGTCCCTTCCAACCCTGATAATTCTATGATTCTATGGTTCTCTAGACCCCTTTCAGATGTCTATATTTGGATGTTCACACCAAAATATAATTGAGTTTCCTTATAAAACCTGTATCTTCCAGGGTATGAGAGCCATAGAGGGGTCAGTACAGGCCAAGGAACACAGGCTGAGGAGAGCCAAGTCACTTCTGCTTAGCTTAAACCCTCACTATGTTTAATATACTTCTTCCTCTTAATATACATTATTGTAAACCCCTCCCACTGGGGCAGGAAACTGTGTGTTTGCCCAGCACAGCACTGGGTAAGCATTCAAAATGCACAGCTCATGTATAATGGAACACTTAAGCCAGATGCATTTTATCAGGGGATGTAGGTAGACATTAAGACATTAAATATTTGTATGTTCATGACTGGGTGTTCTCCAAACCCAGCTACCTGATCAAGAAGTAGCTTTCACCCATAGTTGCACCTCAGCAGGAGTAGCAAATTATAAGAGTTGTACAGAGGAGGTCTGCCACAAAGTCTTGGAGATTTATCATTCTGCCTTGCCCTTTTCACCTCTTCTCCCCTGAGATTAATTACATTTTTCCTTAAAATTCATCAGTTATTATTTCCCTCTCTGTGCCCAGAAGGGTCTCTCCACCTTTCTGCCAGAACAGTTTGTAGAAGAATGGTAAAGGTAATAAATTGATTGTTTTGTTTTTTGGTTTGGTTTGCTTTTATTTTAAAAAGCTTTAATTTTTAAAAGCTAAAAAATACTGAGAAGTGGGTATGCTGGCACTCAGTGTCCTCTCCTATGCAAGAAGGCTCTAACTTTCCTGTACATGCTGGCCTCTGAATGCTTGCCATTACCTCCAACCAGAGCAACATCACCAAGTACTCAAGAAAAGAACAGCCATGCTTGTCCCTTCATGGATAGCTCTGCTAACAGGAGAGCTGTCAGTTCAACCTGGATCTCAGGTGCACAATCAGTGAAGAAACAGAAAAACTGTTCTCAAAGAAAGCCTCTCTACTCAGACAACAAATGCAAACAATATGGGTTAACTAGTTTTCTCTCTCTGCCACAGTGCCTGCAAAACACTGATGTCTTGCAGGGGTAGAAATGTGGCAGGAACAGCCTGTTGTTAAAAATGTTTTAATCAGGTTTTGCTTTGCTTTCTGCCACTTACAGATGAGTACTTCCAGTCTGTGTGTTACTGTTTGGCTTCTCTTCAAGCTGCATGGAGAAAGGATCAGCTTTATTTAGAGGTTTGCTTGTGTAGCTTCTAGCAGCACATCAGCTCTGCCTTGCGTGGGATTTCTCAGCACAACTGCTATGGAAATTGGAGAAGCTGAGATGTCTGTGGCATCCTGGGCATCTGTAAAATGCCAGCTTAAACAAAAGTGTTGATTTAGTTTGTAGGCAAGCAGATTCAGAATAAGACCAGCAGATCGCTACTGTAACACCAGCACACATGCTGCCCCATAAGACACAACATCCACATGATTTAGGCTATTTAAAAAAGGAGCAAGTTGGCCTTGCAGCTACAATTTTTTAGTATTAGCAGGTATATTGTGTGGGCATATATCAACAATAAGCAAATTTTTGTGAGACAAATATATTCAGTCCATCTGACTTCAGAAATTTGACCTCAGTATTGTTTAGCAAATATTTTGTAGGAAAAAACCACATGCAGATAAAAAAAAAAAAAGCCTTTATTTGAAGAATAACACAATCCAAATGTGATGTTAAAGAGACAAACAGGCATAACTGCATTTTAGGCCAGATCCTAAGCTGGTATGAATTGGCAGAAACCCCTTAACTTCAGTATTCATTTATACTCTGACAGATTTACACCTCTGGGCTTAGTTTCAGCATGCAGAACAGAAACAGAATAACATCTTCCTATCTCAGTTGTTGCTTTATCAAAGTCTTTTCCTGTTTGTAGCCAGTTTTATGTAGTTTACACAGAACAAGTAAAAGTCTACAATACTGCTGTGTAAATCCCTGCACCTCATGTCTGGATGCTTCTGAAAGCTTATTGCCAGCCTGGGGTGGGGGGTGGAAAGGAACTTTGAAATAGGAAGATTTGAAGCTCTCTGGATCTCCACCTTCCAATATCAGTCAAAGAAGAAAGTCTTAGAAGTAGCTTTATATTTCTTCAAAACAATGAATTCATTGGTAATTTTTGATACTTTTTCTTCTAATTTTTTTCTTTGTTCTTATCACTAACAGCTATAATCAACTAATACTCATTCTGGAGACATGCTGTCTTAAGATTGTTCCTGTAAAGTGAACATAACTTCTCTGCTAATTTCTTGTTTTACAGGATGGGATGGGAAACATTGTCTGCTTAGGCATTGATTTCTAACATGGTATTGGTATGTGAAATAAACCCCCCAAACAACCAAGAAAAAAATATAAGTCTGGTTTCTTTCTCAAAGAACACTATAGTGTGCTTTTTTTTTGGCACACTATGTCACTGCTAGGGATATCAAAATCATTTTAACATAATAATGAAGAGAATAAGTGGGTTTTCTTTTTGTTTTTGTTTTGTTGGGATTTTTGTTGGGTTTTTTTGTTTGTCTTTACCAAAGCAAATTTCATTTTCTTTTCTGCACTCAGAAGGAGCTTAACTGACTGTAGAAAGGCAAGATAAGAGATGGCATTTTGTACATTTGAAACTAATGTAGAAGTGGGACTGAAATTTGTGTCCTCTTTAAGCTGTGTATTTGGAAACTACTCCTTCGGGGTACTGCCTAACAGATCAAATTTCTTTAGGGTCTAAGTTTTGACAAGGGCTCATACTGTGTGATTTTTTTAAGGTGTGCAAGTCCATTGAGCCCCTGGTGAAGTCTGTAGTCTGTGAAGAGAACAGTAAAGTGAATTGAAAGACATGTTATCCTCTATCAGTAGTCACATTCATGTTCATTGAGTTAAACTTGGGGAAAAGTCTGCAAACATATCTCTCATCTTTCAGGGAGCTGCCCAGTAATCTTATAAAGCTACTACTCTGATATATTTATCAGAACACAATACTTTACAAAATACTTTATGATCTCTTCAAAACTACCAACTAATCAGACTTTAACCAGAGAGAGGTGTGGGCAGAACATTTAAGACTTCAGTGATTTAAGATCTTAGTCACTTGGGAAAAGGGAAAGCATTAAATTCTCTCTCCTGTGTTCCAAGACTAAAAATGTTGAAATCTGAATTACTGGTTGTAAATATTGCACTCAGATATTTTAGGGGATAACAGATGAATGAAAGAAAAAATAAACAACCAAGAATAAAATAGAGTAGCAAAACATATATATATTCTGTTCAGAGAAGACAGAAGTTAAGGTAAAAGTAGTAGGATCCTATGGCACATTAAACATTAATAAAATCCAAACACATAACATGAATAAAACAGAAGGCAGTTTTAAATCTCTTTAGGGAAGGACAGTGAAGAAGTATAGTTGTAGAAATAATACTCTGCAATTTGTGACAGAAAACTAAAATATTACGAGAAATACTAATAGCCTTGAGAACCCTCCTTATTATGGGAGACTTTATATTCTAAAGATACATATTCCAGAAGAAATGTCACCCATAAAAATAGTGCTGAATGTGATAGCAGGCAAATTTAATCTCTAAATTTGCCAAGATTCAAAGAAGGAAGTGTCACAAGGGAAGTAGAGTTGGAGAAGCTGTGATTTAGTGGAAGCATTAGAGGAAGTATAGGGAGCTGATTAAAGAAAAAACTTCAGTGTTTCTGGGATGTGCTAAAGAAGGAAATAACCAAAAGGTAGAGATTATAAACAGGTTCCCAGAAATCTGTGTTAAACTAGAACTTTTAAAATCTGTTATTCAGAGAGCCAGATGAATAACATATGTGTGGGTCAATGAATTTAGCCGGTAATATGTATTTTGGGATAACTGCTAAAATAGAAATGATTTAAAACATTAAAAAGATAGAGTGAAAGTTTAGTAGTTTAAAATTCCACATAATTTATTTGAAACTAGTAATAAAATCCTTTATTAAGAGCTTATGTCTTAGAACAGGTTATAGTTTGGCTATACTGCTTCATCACAGAATGAGTCTCTTTGCATTATATAGTTTCTTTTAAATACAATTATTATTCATTTATCTCTTTTCTTCAGGCTGATGGAAAACAGATAATTTTAGGGACATGTCAGTAAACCACTATGTAATTCCTTTTTTCCTAGCTGAAGACTAGATCTTACTAATAGTTCCTCATTGTACCAAAAGCAGTTGCCTTATTTTGCCGTTTTTGGACTCGATCAATGACTTTATGTATGTATTATGCCATTTTTTGTTTTGTTTGTTTTCAAGTTCCTTCTATAGCAATAAAAATAATGTGTAAGGCAGCTACAACCTTCAACAGGAATAACTACCATCTCAGTGTTTCCTGTCTCATTATTCCCTTTCTTAACCTTCATTTCAGCCCAATGATTTTATATTATTTTCAAGAACAACAAATATAAGCACCTCTTGAGTGCCTAAGTGACTCCTGTACATGTGAGTAGTTACATACACACACATGCAACTCCAGTGTAATCTGTGTATTAGTGCATCCAGTGGAAATTATTTATGGTGTAATAACAAGTAGTAGGAACCTGACTAGCTACATTGGTTGATCCAGGCCAGTACCATAGGGCTCTTGCCTTCATTGGGACAGCTATTAAAGCAGTTCAATATGCAACAGTAATTAATGAACAGGTAACATAAGAATTTTTATTCCTTATCCTCCCCCATCATTTCTAAAGATGATAAAGGGAAAAAAAGCTAATGAAGAAAGCAGAGATTGAATATTTTTAGGCAGTATATGACTCACTATATTTTTAATCTGAATAATTAAGCTCTATTTTTCCCCCTTGTTTTCCTGATCCATCTTTGTGTCCCTGACTATTTCCCACTGAAACATGATGAACATAAGTATGAAGACAGGCATGTTACCATTGGAGTAAAGAAAATTATGTCAGACTTTTGTAACTAGTTACAGGACAAGAGACAACAGATACAAACTTAAATACAGGAAATTCTGTTTGAACATAAGGAAAAAAAAACAATCCCAAACCAATTTTTTCACTGTGAGGATAATCAAACATTGGAGCAGGTTGTGGAGTCTCCATCTTAAGAGGTATTAAAACCCCATCTGGACATGCCCCTAAGCAGCCAGTGTAGCTGACCCAGTTCTGACCAGTAGGGTTGGACTGGACAATCTCTGAAGGTACTTTCCAGCCCCAGCACTCCTGTGTTTCTATATTCAGGATTGTTTCCCCTGAACAGGTGACAATTTTTCAAGCTCTGCTTCTGTAATTTATGTTTCTCTGCTTATTTTTTTTTCCTTCCTGTTACTTCTGCTAATGAAGCATAACAGTTGGCATGGGATTCTGAAAACAAATATAAATCATGTGGCATGTGGTATTATATTTATAATTGCATTTAATGGGATAAGTGACACAAGTAAATAATCTCCATCTTATTAATTAGCTCCTAACAACATTTATCCAGAATGCTGGCAAACTGTAAGTTATAATTTGTTGCTTGGAAATATATAAATAAATAAATAATAGTTGCTGTGTCATAAATAAGTCTCTGAGTTATTTATAACAAATATTTTCTTGGAATTAAACTCATTTATAGCTAAAAAAAAAACCAACAAGAAGAAACAAATAAAGAAATAAAATACAATACTTAATATTAATCATTCTAGTTTAAAAGGTGTTACAGTCCCAAATTGGATAAAATAAGTTTTTCAGTTGTTTTCTGGGATTCCACACAGACCAATCTTTGGACTGCTTTTCATTTACAAACAAAGACAGTCCTGAAGAGTCTCATTTTGCATGTCAACTCAGCTGATTTTCCACCCACACTTCATTACTTCTGCCACATAATGTCAGTTTTATGATTTTGTTTAAAGTAATAGCTGTGGTTGGATAACAAGAGAAAATAATGTTTTCCACTTCTGCTAATTATATTTTTTGCTTTGACAAGAAACAGGAATATTTTACTGTGATACTTAGCTCAATAACTTGTATGGAGCAATATGTACAAATTGCATGCAAGATTCTAGATATAAATAGTAAATGCACAATATTTATTTTTATAGTTAACTTATTTTTTAAGCCAAGGGAGATGTTCATTTTCAGACTACATTAGTCTCATTTATCTCCATGATGTCTTTAATGTTATAAGATGTTACAGCAGCATTACCAGCTCCTGCAGGCCTGTATCTGCCTTTAGCTACTCAGGCACGTTATTAGACTGTCAACATAATTCAGACATCTCATATAAAAAGAGCCAACCCACTGGCTCCAGTTCTTTTAATAGCTTTAAATTTATTGAGTGTTCTTTTATTTGTTGGGTTTGTGGTTTGTTTGGGGTTTTTTTTTGTGTACTGATAACACTACTTGGACACTCTTATTTGAGACTGCTAAAAATATTAAGGGAGGTAGCACTTAACACAAATTCTTGCTGTTGTCACATACAGCTGGCTAAAGAAGAAAAGTCATAGAATATTGCTGAAACAAAAAAAAAAAGAAGAATTTTGAAGTGACTCTTCATAACTAACATAACTCTCTGTAGGGCATTTTGATTTCTTGAGGAACATTACTTACTTTTCATAAGATTTAATGTTATATGAGCTTTTCAGAATGTACTAAATAATTTAAAAAATATAAGATATTTGATAGGAAGAAAATTGAGGACAAATTTTGTTGTGAATGAGGAGCCAGAGAAATGATGAATTTGAAGTGTCTGCTCTAATATAGCAAGAGTATTTCAAGTATTCAAGTATTTCAACAAAAAGTGTTTCAAATAAGGCACTTTGAGCCACACACTGCAAAAATAGTACAAACATTCAGCTATTCTGTTAGTGTTTTTATTTATGCAGCAAAGAATAAAAAGAATTAATCACCAGAGCCCAAAGACAGAAAGATTACTAGTCTAACCTCTTGTATAAATGCATGAAGCTGAACCAGGCCACCTCAGAGGCAAAGCAAAGGAGATTTTCATTGAAATTCAGGGCATTTCCCTTCTCAGACCTTCTCACTAAAGCAAATGATAATGCTAAACACAGAAAGCACAGGGAGTCAGCAAACTTCAGTTCATGGTGGGGAACTGAACTCATTTTCAGAGATATTATTCTTGTGAATTGCTGTGCAGCTATACACTCACATATACAACTGCATATATCACATAAGGTGTAGGGAATGCTATTGTTTTGTTTTCTCAGAAAAAATGTATTATCTTTTTTGATCATTAAAACAGCTTTTGGAAGTAAGTTTCTGAAAGCAAGTAAGTGTCTTAGGAATAGGTGAATATTTGTGTGCTTTGACCAATATAAGTGAAGCTTCTGTTGAAAAGAACTGTATACAATATAGCTACATTTTATATATTAGACAGAATTACATACAAACTAATCATATAAGTAAAGTACTTATTCACCTTCCAAACCTCATCCAATTCTGACTGCTATAATGATGAAAAGGTCAATCATGGAACAGAACTGAATAGATACTCTAAATCCATCTAGCTTTAGCATCTGGAACTGAATCTAGTGAGTTAATAAATGAGCTACTTTCAGGAGAAGATGAATGTGCCCAGAATCTTAAAAACATTGAGCAGGTGCTCAAGTGGAACTGTGTAAGATAAAGAAAGTTCCTATTCCCAAACCTGAAATAATTAAATGTATTCTTTTTATTACTAAAATTGTCTGCATTTTCAAAATTTCCTTATGCAATCTGGATGGAAAGTGCAGAGAAAAAAAAGTGTAAAATTCTAGTAAATAAAAATGCAAATGTTTTGGCTAGGTTTCTGTTCCTTGGGTACTCAGCCCATGTACAGTGTTCTAAGCAGGTTTGGTGGAGATTTTGTTTGTTTGTTTGTGGTTTGTTGTTGTTATTGGGGTTTTTTGAGGGGAAGTGAGTGCATGACAGTAATTATTCAAAATCTCTGAAACTTCAAAATGTCTTTACTCCTGACTCTGCCATCTCAGACCGTGCTAGGGGCACACCTAGTGTCATATGCTCTTAGTCTACATCTATCAAATGTTGACATTGTGCGTTAACATTTGTGTTAGGCAAATATGAGTTTCCAAAAAATCTGATTTACTGAGGTCATTAAGCACATTCTTATTATACCTTAAAACTCAGAAACCTTTCCCCTAAATGGAGAAGTATGAATGAAGGCAAGATAAAGGGACAGAGGGAAATAGATCACATGCAGAGGCATGGTTTGGGTTTTGTATTCTCATATCCACATGCTGATTTGTAATCAGCTGTCAGCTAGCTGTTTATTTTCATGCAGTTTTGATGGTGATATTTACTACTAAAGGAAAGAGTTGAACAAATTTTACTAAAAGTGCAGCTTTTCCTGAGGTTGACTGAGGGATTTGTTTGTGAAGCTCCAGTCTTTTTCATGATGGAATACTTGTAGTAGAACTCCCTGTGTATCCATCTTCACATGTAATCTATGTCTTTTGTCAGGTTTTATTTTGCTTTGCTTCTCTTGGAGTGATTTTCTTTTCAAAGTCAATAACAAGAAAACAATTTGCTAATGTTGTCCATCTCAGGAGTCAAACATGCCATTTGATCCAAGCTGGTCCAGATAATTTAAGCTGTAGCACCTATAAAGTAGGAACTATTTCTTTGTTTACTCAGTCTTTTTTTGCTTTTTCTCTTCACTAAACTTTTTCACAGTCCTCAGTGTATTATTTTCCTACCTATGATACAAAGCAGAAACTATGTTTTCTGTCTCTAGCTTTGGCATTTAATTTGAACAATTAAATTCATTGTTAAAGTGATGTAGGAAATCAATCTACTGATCTAGACTGAGTTGCAGCCATCTAAAACCAATGTGAATTTATTTTAAAATAATATCAGTAAAATGTTCTGGGAAGAAGAAAAGTTATAATTCCTAAACAAACAGTATAAAGAGTGTTGCAATAAGCATCTTTTCAGGCTAATAGCAACATAACATCTTGAACATCTCTTCTAAATAGCAGGTGTTTCAGCAAAAAGTGACATTTATTTGGGAGCACATGAGTCAAGGGAATGATGTTGCTAGGAATTAGACATAAAAAACCTTATTAGAAAGTATGAGTTTATTAATACTGCAGATGAAAACAGTAAAAGTCTATAGAAGATAATTGGCAGCTGCTTTCCTACATTATATAAAAAGTTACAGATTCAAGCCCTAACATTTCTTAGTTGATGAACTCAATAAAATCAAACCTATGATAAGGAGAGATGAGCTAAACTTTGCCTTTCAAAGACAATTCAAAAAGGAACAAATTGTGTGGGAAAAGAACTTCCAATAAAGCAATGCAAACTGCAGGTAATGCAAACTGCAATTTATCTTGTTCTAGCCATTCCACTGGCTGACTGCTCTGCAGCTGCAGAAGAATCTGAGGACTCTGTGCTCTGATTAGCACATCTTAAGTGATGAAGTTTTCCAGAGGGGTCAAGTCCATCATATGGGAAGGGGAAGCTCCCTTTCACTGTGAAACTGCCTTACGTAGTGCCAAAACATTTAAACAGTAATGGTTTTCATTTCACCACGGCAATTTCAGTGAGTGTTTCATCTTCCAGTCAGAATTTTGTCCCTTACAGGTAGTGATGAAGGATGTACTGAAAAATTAGTAAGCTAACTAGAAACAGATGCAAACAATCTATTCTTTTCATAGTGTCTTATGTTACAGCTTAGAAGATGTAAGGCAAGCTAGAGAGATATCAGCTGAACATAATACAGAAATTTCCTCATATCAGTGATGGAAGTATTCATGATGAAAGATTTTTCTCTAGATAATGAAATAAGAAGTCCACCTGACACTCTGAAAAATGTTGCCAATTGACAACTGACTTTTAAAATATCATTTATAAATTCTAGTTTCACCTTCCCATTTTTTCAGTATTAAAACTTTTGCCAAGGAAAGTGAGAGAATGTCCAAAAGCACACAAAGAACATCACAGATTTCTTGCCATGCTTGAAATTCTTTATGAGGTGGAAAGCATTTCAAAAGGGTCATTGTAGCAAACACTGTAAGAAAGTGGAGGATTTTTGATGTTTTCAAATAATTTTTGGTTCCTTTCTGAAATAAGCATTTTATCCAAAAAGGTTTTAGAAGATTCAATGACAAAATAAATTGTTCACATAATATAGCATATACTATACAAGAGGCAAAATAAATTACCTAATGGGCTCTGCTGGGCTTAATATCTAGAAGCCTGTTAATTAATAGCACAAAAAGACTTAAAAGTTCAGAAGACTAATTTGTCAACTGCAGACAAATAAACAGGCTTAGAGTTCATTATGCTTTTGGTTATTCTAACTGGATATGACATTTGTGCCTGATTTTCCATGGCAGAAACTCTTCCTATACTGCCCAGTGTGACATTGTACACTGTTGTTGTGCATGGGATCTCTGAAGTTAGAACAGAAATACAAAAACATATCAACATCAGACAGTCAGGACCCATCCTTCCACACCTTCAGATAAATGTTTGTGCAGCCTTGATTTCAAAAGGAGTGGCAATTTAAGATGGGAGGTAATTAATATCTTATGGATGAAGCTACAAGTAAGGCTCATAAAACTGGCTGGTGAGTTTCTCATCTCCATTAAACTTCTGCACAGTTTTACATGGATAACTATTAATGACTCAGTACATTCTAAAATTGTCAGCATTTTAGTTAATACACTCACTCCAGAATTCTTACTTCATCATGTATTTCTTCTATACTTGAATATCACACTTTTGTAACCTGCTTCTAAAGAAAAGTTATTAAAGAATTCCCCCCACAGTACTGTTATGGTTACCATAGGTTTTATATAAATGATATCTGATCATAAATTTTTGTACAGAAGAGGCATATTTCAAAATAATTTGTTGTAATGTTTATTATCAGTAGCCAATAGAAATGCTTAAGGATGAAAATAGATTGAATTAGAGAGCATAAGTAGCATGAATACTAGAGCTGAATGCTAGAGTCTTGAGTCTTAGCAAGGAAGAAGGGTGAGATGGAATCCTGACTCCTCAGCTTCTCCAAATGGTGAAAAAAACCTTGCTTCTGTTGGATTTTCCATTTGGGACTTTTCTGTCAGTTGGAGGAGTTTATATGTTAAATTATGAAATCATTTGTACTAAATTTGAGTTAATTCTATTTAAGTTTTTAGGAATTATAATTGGGAATGCCTATAAATGATACCATAACAACTAAAAGTATTCCAGTTAATAGAGCTAACAAAAAATGCAGTCCTTTTTATTTATTTTAAAAATTATTTTATGTTTTATTTTTTTTGCTGGCAAAGTCTGTTCCATTGCTGCAGATTATGTAGCTGCAAGTAAAATTACTACTGTAGTATAAGCACAACATTCTAGAAATATGTCTGGTTTTACAAATTTCCATATGTATTTCTATTTATTTATTTATTTTAGATCTTCATTCAAATTCAGAACATATATTTTAATGTCTCCTTGCTGTTACCATCTGCTTCAGCACTGATCAGAGCTATAATGTTCAAAGGAAGAATAACTTCTCTACACATTCCCTGGCTTCTCTACAGGGACTTAAGTAGACATGGATACTCTAATTGTATTTGTACCTATAAATTGCCTGTCTATTAAGGCTTTTATATAATTTGTTGAAGTTTATTACTCTTTAATGTAAGTATGTTCTAAAAACCCCCACTATGTTCTATGGAAATTAACTTTTCTATAATCAATGTTTAAGATAAATCAGATTGGTATATATAATAATAATAATTTATATATATTCTGGGGATAAAAATCAGTTAACCATTAAGAAAATTGCTTTGTGTGGGCAGTCAGTTCTTTCAATTGAGTTTACATTGGGAACAAGGCAATATAGAAAACTCACTCAGCCTCTCCTTGGTCTTTTTGTGATCTTGCCTCTGCCCATTTCAGTGGTTCTTCACTGGATAACAGTATGTTAATGTCTTTCTTTCATCATGGAGTTTAAAGCTGAACACAGTACCCTAGATGGAGTCTCCTGAAAGTGTCTAACAGGAGGAAAAAGTTATTGGCTGCCCCTCCTAACAGCCTAGTGTGCCTTTAGCCTTCTTTGCCATAAGGATGCACAGTCAGCTCATGTTCAACATGTTGATGAAAAGTACCAAGTCCTTCTCTGTAAAACTGTTTTCCATAATGCCAGTGTCCAGCCAGTCAGTGTCCAGCCTTTAGTGTCACTTGGGTTTACACCACTTCAGGTGCAGGACATCGCATTTGCTTTTGTTGAACTCAAGGAAGTTAGCTCATTACTTTAGCTTGCTGAGGTCCTTTTAAATAGCAGTTCTGACCTCCAGCACATTGACTTCTCCCCATAATTTTTAATTTGTGGAGAGTACATTCTGTCCAGTCTGCTATACTGTTGATAAAGACACTGGCAATGTTGGCCCTGGTACCTGGTACTGGAGATCACTTTTAGTAACTGGCTTCACAGTTAATTTTTCACATGCACTGTTCACTAACTAGTTATCATCCAAAGCTATCAGGTTGTTCAGACACAAGTTGTCCTTGTTAAATCATGCTGTTTGTCCACAGTCATTCATATAGTAGATCATGACTTGTCATGTACCTTGTCATTCATATACCAGATTGTGTTGTCCTAGAGGATTTATTTCATAGTCTTTCCAGAGACAGAATTGAATCCGAAAAGCATGAAGGTCCCGGGATCCTCTTTATTGCCTTTCTTAAAGACAGGCATGAGATTTACAAGCAGCCACTAGGAACTTCCTCTGATTGCCATGACCTTTCAAAGTTAATTGAGAATGGCCTTGCAATGACATTGATCACCTTTATCAACACCTTCAGATATATCCCATCGGGTCCCATCGACTTCTTTATATGACATTTCCTTAAACGATTGCTAACTTCATCTTTCTCTATTGTGTTTAAATGCTTCACTCTCACATATTCTACCACTAGTCTCCAGAGCTTATCAGTAAAAACAGAGGAATGAGCTCATAGAATGCATCATGCTTTTTGCTTGTTTTGTCACTGGATATCTGACCCAAATGAGCAGTGTGGCTACATTTTCCTTATCATTCCCTTTACTTACAATGTATGATAGAAAGCCTCCTTGTTCTTCTTACTCTGAGTTGTCTCTTTGAGATTTTTCTTTCCTCACACTATCCCTACATGCTCAGGAAATGTCTCTGTATTCCTCCCTGGTAGTTTGTCCCTCCTTCTACCTTCTGCATACCTCGTTTTTGCATTTGAGCTCAGTCAGCAACTCCTTTTTCATGAGCTCCTTGTGTTGGCCTTCTGCCATGATCCTCTGCAAGTTAAAACAGACTGTTCTTATGCTTGAAGAGGTCATTTTGGATATCAAATAGTCCTCTTGGGCCTCTTTGCCCTTCAAGACAGTCTCCTGCAGGATCCTGCCAAGCAGATCCTTAACAAGCCAATATCTGTTCTCCTCAAGTCCAGGACTGTAATTCTACTATGAGTCTTGCTCACTTCTCTCAGGGTTTTCAGCTTCGTTATCTCAATGTTTCTGCTGCCACAGCCACACTCAGGCTTCACAGCTGTGACTGTTTCTTCCTAATTTATAAGTAGCCAACAGGGGATAGTTATTTTGTTGACTCCCTGTGTCATCAACACACTCCAGAACTCTGAAGCCCGTCACCATGTTGTCCTTCCAAAACTTATAAGAGTAAAAGTCTGCCTCTAATCTTGCTTCTAATCCTACCTCTAATCATGAGGCTTCTTCCAGTTGTAAGAAGGTTATCAGTTGATCCACTGTCAACTGTTGATGTCAACTGTTTTCATCTGCTTTTTGATCCTTAGCTGTATTCTCTCAGCTGACTCTTTATTTGTCTGTACATGTTCAAGCCACTCTTTTGGCTAGAGTTGTAACTGCTGCATCCATCTTCCCTATGATTCCTGAAAAGCCTGAATCCAGACACTGGATTCATGCTATTCCACCATCTCTTTTTAATCTCAAGGAGGTTATAGCTCTGCAACTGTACATAGGCTCTCCTTTCTTCTTGTTGTTTCCCAGGCTGTGTAAGTTTGCATATAGACACTTGGAATGGTCTGTTAGTCATGATGCCTTCACAGCAGGAGTAGGAGAACTTTCTGTGCTATACTGAACTCTGGGGAGCACTTACTTTTGTCTCTATGACTCTTTGGGCTACCATTACCATCCTCAGACAAATCTAATTTAAAGCCTTCCTCACTAAGTTAGCATGCCTGTTGGCAAAGAAAGGGTTTGCCCTACTTTGCATCTTCCCTGTGCCATATTCTCCTCAGAAGTTCCCATGTTTCAGAAATGATCTTATGCTCTTAAAAGATGAAGTCTGGCTTCAGCTCTGACCATGCAGCTAGTTTTTTTCTCCAGGACCCTCTTACCTAAGCTTTTGCTTTTTACTGGCAAGATCAAGAACACTGCCTGCATTCTTATGCTCTTCATCCTCACCCCAAGGGCCTTGGCATCATTTGTAATACACTAAAGGTCTCCCCAATGGCATCATTTGTCTCCATATGGATGAGCAACAAGGAATAATAACTTGCAGACTGCATGAGCCTCAGCTATTTCTCTGTAACATTCCTGAGCCACTAGCAAGCTACAAATATGCCAAGACAACAAATCCATTTTATTTCCATCCCCTGCAGAGGTTAGTCTCCAATTGCCAACAGCCACAGCTTACATTTGAGGCCAATTGCTTACCAAAAAAAAAATGCTATTGCTTTGTATAGATACAGTTGTGCACTGTTTTAAACTATAATGACATCCTTGGCAAAGAGATTAGGAAATCAGAAGTCAGAGCCCATTATTTAGAACTCTCTGCTTTTAGAGTTTTTCTTTTAACTCAAAAGTTCCTTAGTGTACATTTCTAAGCAGACAAAACACTTATGAAGTAGTACTGAGCTGTGGGAACTCCTCCTTCTTCTTTAAGTTAACAGATTACTGTTGGACAGCTGCTACTGCTGCTAGCTCCTCTTAGTGAGCCGAATTGATTGCTGTGTCTCCTAGTAGGTAGGCACAAGATAAGTTCCCACTTCACAGAAAACACTACAATAATTTTACTCTTTTATTGGAAGTCCCTGCAGAGAGGCTATGGAATGAAAGGACTCAGAGGAAGAATTATCCTCTCATTCTGCCTTGAAACAATTCTTCAGGTCAGGGAAGTAAGTTGGAAGCAGCACGGGGACTTTTTTATGCTCAGGCATATGCTGCATCTGTTCAGTGAGAAGAATAACATTTAGGTACTCTTTTAGTTCTTTCAAGAGGGACTTAAATATACTGGAAGGCAGCATATTGCAATGTTATCCATCAAAGAAGTCCCATCTGGGAAAAAATATTCCTTATTGTACTATTGACCTATTCCTTCTTGCCTTTGTCCAGAAGATTTCTGTTACAGATTCAGCCAGAGGGAAATTATTTTCCAGTTCAGAACTAGTTAAAGTGCTGGTCAGAGCTTTAATTTGTTCTGTATCTCCTTCTATTCTCTTTCTTAAACATCTATACACAGTTCTTGATTTCCAATAATTCCTGAATTCATCCAAAGAAATGAAATGTAAGGAAATTAAATGAAATTAAATGAATGTCATAGCTAAGAACAAGGATATCCTTTCTCTTTCTCTCTCCCTACCTGCCCTTCGCCCAAATTCTCTCTCTTTCCCCACCTGCCCTTTGCCCAACCTCTCTCTCTCTTGCTTACCCTCTCTCACACATCATAGTAACATTAATCATTCATATAGCAAAGAGAGACTTCAGAGAAGTGTATAACATGAGCAAAAAATCTAATATTTATATGTTTTCTGACTTTTAGATTTTCTAATCTTTAGAATTTTTAGAATAAGTAAAGTCCCATCACTTCAGACTTTTGCCTCTTCCTCAAAAAAACAGCCCCATAAACCAAAAAACTTAGGAAACATGAAGCATTTTAAAATGTGGGAAAGTTATTGAGTGAGGTCATAAGACCAAAAAGAATAAAAGTTAAACTAAGCTAATAGTAACTCCTCACTTTAAAGATAATCTAACTGAGGCAATTGTGGAAAGTAGGTTGATTAATCTAGGTAGAGAAAGGGTTTTTGGGAAAAAACTCAAGACATTTTAAAGATTTGTTTGCAGTGGTCTTGAAAATTTTACTTTTACTAGATATATATGTGTGTATATACACATACATATGGAAGACTCATTACTCAAAGTTGTGGAAATTGAAGTACTTGGCCAAAATAATCTCATGTAAAAGGTCTACCTAAACAATGCTGAGCAGCAAACAAAAAACATATATGTAACTTGAGCAAATCAAAATACCTCTGTTTTGTCCATGGAATTTTGCTAGTGCAGCTAAGCTAAGGATTTTAAATAGTACTTGTTTAAAATAAATAAGTAAACAGAGAAATCCTGCTATTTTACATAAAAAAAATTCAAATACCTTAATGAGAACATTGCCCTCATATTAAAATGAAGCAGCATGGCAAATCTTGAAATATTCAGATTGCTTTTCACTTTTAACTAAGAACAGGGAGCACTGGACATATTTTATGTAGGTTTTCCTGTCTATGAGGCTAGTCCATCTTCTCTCAGAGGTGTTTTGGAAAACAATTTCAACATATGTATGTCCATAAAAGTGAACTTCTTGTTTCTTGTTTTATAAACACTTTTTATTGCCAATGTTTGTCATTCTGGTAATGGTAATCCTAAATAACTTCCCATTTTTCTAGAAAGTGAAGATTACAGATTTGTATTTACTTCTAATAAATAAATCATAATAAAAAAGCATGTTATGATCAGGTAAAGGGATGGTAATAAAAACCTCTAAATGCTGTAGTTATTTACCTGTACACCTACATATTCCCTGTAATAGTTCTTAAAAGTGGAAAATGTAAATAGAATGATGTCCTTAGTATTTAGATAGGAAGAGTGAGAATCAACGAAGCAATAATCCAAATATAGAATTAAAATATTAAGAAATTTATATCAGGATGTCCCAGGATTATTTCTCTGTGTCACCTCCTTCTGTGTTAGTGCTTTATTCATTATTAGCTTGAAGGAGAAAAAGACAGCAAAAGTACAAAGTAAAAATAGATCTTTTGAATGTCTGTAGCAAAATGTGTGATGAAACTAAATGTACTTGCAGAGTTTATCCTTGATATTATATTTACAGATTCTGGTCTATTTGTATCAGTGGGAGTTTTGCTGCAGATTGAGACACATATATGACCCATTGTATGATAGTGGTAGGAGGAGTAGCCAAAATTAGATTTAACCACAGGAGGTCTTGCTTTGTATCTAAGATGGAACAGAAATACTGAAACTGAAAGAGGTACACAGGCAGTAAGGCTACTAAATAAATAAAGTAAAAAAGAAATAATATGCTTAACACTTTTTTGTCATTCTTTAAATCTATAAAAACTAGTTTCCACTATGAGGTTGTTTATTGGTTTGGATTTTTTGGTTGTTGGCTTTGTTGTCTTTTTGTCTCTCTCCCTACCCCACCTCTGTACCAATCTCCAGTTTAATATATTTGGTACACTTCTGAGAGGAATAAAGAAAGAAAATCTTCTTTGTGTTATCTGCTTCTGGTAGCCAACCTATAGAAAGATATAACTTAGTCATTCTTGTGAATAGAATAAATTCCTTACTATTATTTTATATTAAGCAACAAGCTGAATATGCTAAAAATTGCATCCACATACTATAGTATTATAACTAGAGGTTCTGAAGGTTTTCCAGAGAAATTTCCCCCTGTTAAGAGCTGAGAAATGGATCCAGACCAGACCCTTAAGGAAAGTATATGGTTAGCAAGGTACCTACAATCTAGGGCCTATTAAATTTAGCCTTACTAAATCAATTAGTAAGGAACAGTTCACAGTTGTCCTGTACTGGGTTGAGCTGAAAAACAAATTATTTGTGTGCTTGCACAAAGCTCTCAGAAGACAGACAGAAGTTGCCTTTCTCACCTGGGAGCTCACCCACCCTCTGTATTGTTACACAGCCAGACTTCACTTTCACCACTCTCAGCTAAGTTTTACAAGGGTGAAGGATTATTGAACCTGTCAGTAAGTTTCCTGATCTTTCCCTGGAATCCTAACTCCAGAGGACCAAGACAAGACATGAAAATACTCTCATTATTTTGTTCTGTGTCTGCCTCAAGACTGTACTTTGTTTATTTTTCAGAAAGTCTGATGTATTATGAAGAATTGTTTCTCAAGAAAAAAGAAAATTAAGACAGATATCAGAAATTCACCAGATGCAGAAATTGAGAAGTGTCCCTATGGTGAAAAGTCTGCTAGTAGGAAGCATTGAATGGCATCCAAAATAAACCAGCTGCTGAAAAATATGGATAGTCACAGAGACAAAAAGAGGGCTTGACCAAGGTAGATGTAGGTTACAGTAATTCACTGCCAAATGCTGGGTCTCACAACTAAAATGTCAAGTTATTGCAGGCAGCTCTGTTATGGGAAATTGTAGTAAAGTGTTTTTAGAAGACATATGGAAATGAAACAAATGTTAATAGATTCATCTAGCTTGGGGGAAGCTGTGTTTCTGGTTTGCTATATCACTCTGTTCACATCCACTTTCCTTGCAGCCCTCCTCCTCTCACAGTTTCTGCCTCCAGGCCACTGAGTCTATAGAAAAGAACAAGGTCATCAGTAAAACACAATTTAGCTTTCTGAGAGCTTGATAATTAGTGTTTACATTATTGAAGTGGAACAGACTGAATTTGTTGTTAGCAGTGTATTCTGAGTTGACTACAACAAAGTCAGCTTCATCTGTCACCTCGCTGAAAATCCATCATTCTGGGTGAGTAAATGCTAGCACTCCTGCATTGTTATTAGCTAAAAAGAATCCGTGGCTCCTACTCAAAATATATATTAAAAAAAATAGAAAAGAAAATAAAATTAAAAAATCCCTTTCTTGCTGTCTTCTCAGACTGAGAGGAACTGTTATGATGTCGAGGATTAGGGCTGGACTGACCACAACCCAGCAACAGACACTCTTCACTAGCCCCCCTCTTCCATCCTCCCCACTGAGGGAAGGGAAAGGAAATAAGAGAGAAAGAGACTTGTGGATTGGAAAAAAGCCTAAACAATTAAAACTACTTTAATGAAAGCAATAGCAATCAATGAAATATATGTGCAAATATTCATAGAACCAGCACTCAACCCAAATCCTCCTCGAATGCAACCATGTCACCATCCCCACTGATACTGTGACAGGAGGGATTCAGCAGCAGACAAGAATTAGATTCAGGGACTGGATCCTGGAGATGGATTCAGGAGTAAGAGGGAGAGAGAAGCAACAAAGATGGGCCCTTGAAAAGTAGAGGAGCAGGAAGCAAGTGAAAGAAGAGGGAACTGCCCCCTCAGGTTTATAACAAGCATGACATGTATGGAATGGAATACCTAGTCAGTCAGTTTAGGGTCACCTGTCCTGTCTGCTCTTCCCTGTAGGTGCAGACTTTTACTTTGCACGCCCCAACATGAGACACAAAATTTAGCAGCAGCCCTGATTTCCATACCAATCTTTGGCAGTAAAACCAAACATTAGTTCTAATCACTGCTGGAAGCAAGCAGGGTTTGTAGAAAACATACTACTAGCTTCAGAAAACCAGTGACTTAGAGAAGCTTCAAACTAAAAACAAAATTACTGAACAGAATCAGTTCCATTCTAATCCAAGCCAGGACATATGGATTGACCATAACTCCCATTTGTTGTCTCCTTTGTACCACTCATCATGGAGATGGGGCAGGAAGGAATGCCTATGACAATAACAGACAATTGATCTCCTTGTCCTTATCTCAGCCCACAAGATTTTTTATCTTATTTTCTGTCCCTGTCCTGTGTGAGAGTGGCTGGGTGGGCATCTGGCAGCTGACCAAGGTCACACATAACAGTACATTGTTAAAATACACAGTATACACATTATTATATATATTGCTAGGCTTAAT
Source organism: Galbula dea (assembly GCA_013399015.1). Classification (NCBI taxonomy): domain Eukaryota; kingdom Metazoa; phylum Chordata; class Aves; order Piciformes; family Galbulidae; genus Galbula; species Galbula dea. Next base: position 408,881 of record VWZX01001852.1, on the reverse strand, counting down.
TGACAAAGTTTCTACTCCTAACTGGAATACAAACATGCTTGAAAAATTGTATGATGAGCTCTGGAGACTTTTCTGTTTATGAACAGAAAGTGTGAAAGGAAGAGGTAGGAGAGTGAAAAACAGAAAGAGAAATCTGGAAATAAATAGGAGCAGGCTCAGCATAGCTCAAAAGCACCATGATAAGAGTCAAAGTATGAGATATGGGGGTAGTGTATTTGCTGAAACCTGCTAAAGCAAGGAAGCTATTCTTACTTCTTTGATTCCTCCTTTAGTAATTCTATATATTAAAGTCACCTGACTTTACTGTCATGAATTCTAGCTGCTAAGGAGACCAATCTGCAAACGTCACTGTTTTGACTAGCCACCTTGGTCAAAAGAGAGAAAATTGACACAATGTTGTCAATGGAGTATTTAATATTCTTACTTTTAGACATAGATATCATAAAGAGTGTTTCTTAGAAAACATTTGCAAAATTGTTGATAATATTTTCCCATTCTTGAGGTTTTTATTTCTTTTCTCTTACTGATTGAATCAGAATAAAGCCAGGGATTTTACCCAATGAATTTGGTTTTACATTATTTTGCATGCTGAATTCCTTTTCACTAAGAGAAATTGTCTTTAAATCATTCAGTTCCATATAAAAGACATTGCTATCATTAGCAATTGCTTGTAATCAGCCAAGGTCTAATAATGTTATAACTTACATTTCATATTGTGTCTCTTTACCTTATCTATTGCCCTCTTAAAATGTGCAATTCTCAACTTTAGAAATAAAAAATAAAGTGAGAAGCCAAAAAAGGTCTTCTTCAGGAAGGTCAATAAGCATTCAGAGATACAAGTAGAGGAGCTTCTAATTCCAACCATAGCTATTCTAAGGGGGTGTGGGAGGGAAAGTAAAAACATTCTCAGTTCTCTACATCTTTATTATATCCAGATGTGCAAAGCAAGAGTTCAAGAATAGTTTTATATCAGCTCCAGAAACAACAGGTTTTCTTTCAAAAGAAAAAAAAAAAGAAAATGTTAATGTAAGGAACAGGAAATTGCTTTTTTAAAAATACATTTTTACTTGCTTGAAGCATCTTAAATATCAGTGTTTTCTGTTATCAGCACTGAAATAGGCATGTAATTTAAAATGTATACTGTGCTTCAGTTTGAAACAACACTGAACACTTAATTTTACTAGGATATATTTTCCCTGCATCAATTTCCCTAGAAACATCAATTTTAAGGGAAAAAGTTTTCAGAGAGTGCCCTTATTGAACTGCAGTTGAGAATCCCTTGTCAATGCCTCTCTTCTCCTACTCCCTTCCCCCATCTGTCAGTAACAAAGCTTTGCTCTGCTTTTATGAGAAAGAAAATACATTTTATCCTCAGAGGCTTTGCTCTTCCTGAGTGAATGATAACCAAAGCAAATTTCTCCTCTCTTCCTGCTGAAAGCACAGTTTGGTGGCAACGCTATGGAGATTATACTTTCATGTTGAAAACGTTGTCATCCAGACTTGAAAATGAATTAAGTAAAACCTAGGATTTTAACACAAAGGGCCAGCAATCATTCAGCAAAGTGTCTCTGAAGCACTAGAAACACATGTGTACTTTGAAAAGCTAAACTTAAGACCTGAGAAAACAGATCAATATACCTGTCAAAAGGACATCACATATGTGAGTAGAAGACATTCAGAGCTAGCCTGAAGAAATGCCAATTAAGGCATATTAGTCAAAAGTCTATACTAGTCAGAAAGATGCAATACAAAAAACTCTCACACATCCTTAATAATAAGTGATCAAACTTATTCAAATAATATTCTAGCTTCTTTATAGTGATGTGGAGCCCTCAGTATTCCTCCTGTACTGTCACTTCTTCTTGCTCAAGTGTTCTGACCTTATAATACTGTATCTACTACTGGAGACCTCAGCCAGACCTTGCCTGCCTCTAATCAGTATTTCAATGTAATAATATTAAGTCAAATTTTTATTTCTCCTTTAGATATAGTCTTGGTTTCTTTTGTGTTTATTGACTTTCATTTGTCTCCTATGACCTCAATATCACTTTTTGTGATTCCTGAGGGACTGATTTTCCCCAGGACAAATAAACACACCCTATGGGTTTTTGGGAAAGTGCATCACCTGGATAAATTAGATAAATTCTTTTATTACTTACTGGAGAAAGGGAAATTTTAAAACAAATTAAATCTTATGTTGTGGTGATTTCTACAAAAGCCTTTTTCAGAAGTGTTGACTTTTTTTTTAATTGAGACAGCACATTTTTCAATGTTTTATTTCCATATTTTATTAAAATTACTTATGCATTAAAATATTTTTTTTTAATTCCCATTTCTGAAAAATAAAGCAGAATAGTTCACCTAAGGCTCCCCCCTTAGCTATTGGCTCTGTTATAGTGTAAAATCCTAGCCTTCATCTAAAAGTTGACCAAATTCTTAATTTCACTGGCTCCAGAGGGAGACACCCTATCTAGAAAATGGTTTCTCATTGCAGTTGTATTTATCAGTTTTGTAGTTCCCTCATGTCTCATTCACTTTACCATGACTCATAAGTCATACATTGTCATGAGGAATGGCTTTTTTTCAAGAAAGCTCAAAAATAGCTATTACAGGTAATCTATCTGATGCAGCTGTGAAAATGACTAACATTCATTTCAGATCCAGCTGAGGAAGTGGAGGAAACACTTACATGGCTCTTATTCCAGCAGTTAAGGTAACACAAGCACTAGATCTTCAATATCATCAGATCTTCGATAAAGGATCAGCCATACTTTAATTCTGCTTCTATGAAAGTCAATATCAAATTTAACATTTACTTTTATCTAGCTGAGGAAGGGTTTTTTAATTGTTCTTTGCTTTGCTTTGTTTTCTTTTTAATCTGACATGCTCTGCACTCAGAGATTTTTATAAAAACTAAACTATGCTGCATTCAACATATTGCAACTCAAGTGTATTGCCAGTCTGAAAAAGCAGCTGTCTCCTTAGAGGCTGATTTTGCTTCTGCTCAGCATGAGGGCAATAAGAAAACAAAACACTAATCAACTGTAAAACTGGGTCACTCTCCAGAGAAGTTGAACACTTCTCGGTCACATGAACCTCAGAGAGCTTGTATGCACTCAGTGTGCAAAGCTGTTTTTAAAAGGGCCAAAAGCTTTAGATGTATAGGAGAATGTGCAGGAGAATTTTTAGATGTGTAGGAGGACTTCTTACTGTATAAAAATGAATATCTCTTAACAGCAAAAGAAAATAGTGTTAGAGATAACATGCATGGTCTCTTAAATCAGAGTGATTTCAATTAACCAGACTTTGGTAAAGTGCTGTTTAAACTGTTGTCATTCACTTGAGTTGTTTATTAAGATGTAAATTTTTAACATAATATTATCAAAGACCATGATCTTCCAAAAGGCAAATCTATGCAATGTTAATAGATAGGATACTCTGAGTCATTCTAATATATCCATAATTACAGTATTGAAGGACTTAGAGAAAAATATCCATGAACCTCAGTTGAGTTCCAACTCAAGAAGAGCAGAAGGTTGGGATGGGATGGGGATTGAGAATAAGCATGTGAGCAAGTAAAGAGGATGAAAGCTTGTGACAGTGTTACAGGTCACAAGGCTGAACTTCTGCACAATTTAAGAGAAGAGACCAAATCCACATATGAAATTTAAAGTGGACTGCAACTACACCCAAGGTTTCTTTGCATTTGTAAAATAACAAAACTTGTGCCATAGTCCTTTTTTTCCTCCTCAGTTATTCTGTCTTTGTTTGGTCAACACAGTGGGTAGACATTAGATATGTAAACTGGAAGATAAAATGTAATGGGTGCTTGCATAGAGAGATTATTTCCAGCAGAGATTTACTGCAAAAAAAAGTGAATGTGACAGGCATGTTAATTCAAATTACCAGCTGCTAAATTTAAGAAGGGGCAATAAAGAGTCAGGTTATTAGCAGATTTTTTTTTTTTTAATATATGATTTACTGTGTTTAAGTGGCTCTTAACCTATGACAAGAAAAATATGTGCCAGAACCACAGTGACTGATTTGGCTAATAACATCTTCTCTGTTAAAATGTACCAAAGAAAGATGAAGTGTTTTTCAGCTATCTTCTCTTTCAACCCTCAGCTTATACGAAAGCACATTGGAGTTTATGCTACAGATGTTAGAAAATTCAAAAGATAAATCCTGAGTTAGTATTAAAGAAAAATGAGAAATACAATAAAGGATTCTACTGAAGATTCAATACTGGAATGTCACAGAATCACAGAATGTCAGGAGTTGGAAGGGACCTGGAAAGATCATCTAGTCCAACCCCCCTGCCGTAGCAGGATTCCCTAGACCAGGTCACACAGAAGCATGTCCAGACTGGCTTTGAATATCTCCAGAGAAGGAGACTACAGTGACCTAGCAAGAGATGGTATATTATTGATCTGCTAGTCAGTCTTCTCTTGTCTTCAGTTATTGACTGAAAGTAGTAAATATCAATCTGTGGTCCTCAGAGTATGAGAGAGAAGTCTTCAAGAAGGAAGAAGGTATCTCTGGAAAAAAAGCTGACATTAACTATTTCAATGTTTTTTTTCTAACACAAATAATATAGGTGTCAAAAAATATTTCAACCAGCATCTGATGCATTTTATTAAAATACAGCCCTTATCTTCAACTCTCTTATCACTGCAAATATATCAAGATTCCTGTATCACTTACATGCAATGGTAGAAATGAGTGTTTGGAGAGCTCAAGTTGTCTGAGGCTCAGAACCTGAGCACAAATTATTTAAACACCAAAACCCTCACAAAACAAATTTCTTCCCTAGCTATTCTTCCAACTGACAATGCCAAGCAAAAGTGATTTCACTGTGTTTTCACTTTTCATTCCTCTTCTGAACTTTTATCATGTGGCTGCTCCTTGCAGTTCTACTGCCAAGTTTCTTGTCTTGCTTTTATAAAATCTCTGAACATTGTCCTCATTCCACTCTAATGGAGTGTTAATTTTTCAATATACAGCTTCTCCAGTGCCATACTCACTGGATATAGATTGCTTCAGGGACTCTTTGGATGTATATTCCTTTATTGAGTTAATGTCACCATTAGCTTTGATTGCCTCTTTAAGTACCTTCTAGTGTTCTGCTCAGGGTATTACAGATTCTTATTGTTGCCTTTTTTGGGGCAATTTTACTTTAATGCATTGTTTGTTTGCAGTCTCTCTGATTTGTACAGGAGCTTTTGCTTCAATTTTCCTTCAAAGTGGATTCCAGTTGTGTTATTAGGTGGAGTACAAAGTGGTTTTCCATCACTTTAGACAGTTTTATACTTGCTTAATGAGGTTAGAGTTTCTCTTTCTGGGGATGTGACTTGCCTTATTTAGTGAGGTTTTAGTCATGCACACTACTCAATGACTTTGTTGGCTGAATCTTTTCAATTCCCTTCTGTGTATTTGGTGTTTCTTGTAATATTAGTCAGAGTTATGACCAGTTGCAGCTGTGTCATTTCATGGCTGAGGTCTGCAGAAAATCCTGCTTATCAATAATTTCTCAACAGCTGATGAACTTTTTTATTTGTGCACAGTATTAGGCTACAGAATTCACCAAATCCCCCATAACAAATTTTGCTTTGTTGTAGTTTTCCTGTTCATGCATGAGTAAGTGTCACTTAATGGGAATAGTATGTCAGACTAGGAAGGCTGCATTTCTTTTATTGCACTCTATTCTCTGGTTAGGAATTGTTTTACATATTCATAACAGTCTGGGATTCATTACACAAAGCTCTGTGCTTTAGACCTCTGAGTTTGTTCATCCTTGAAGAACTGAATGAGCTAAACCATTACAACTCCTTCCTTCAAGAAGGAAAATGCAGCAATTTCAATACCTGGCTACTAAATTTTCCTTCTAGATGCATTATTAGATGGTTAGAATTAAACTTAGCAGGATAACTAAAACCAAACCAAACCAAACAAACAAAAAACCCCCAAACCCTTACATATCAGTAGCACCATTGCAGACATGTAAACTACTGGGATTTTGGCAGATGAAATTTTCACAAAATCCAGCATATTATGAAAGAAAGTGTCCTTCTTTCACTGTGTTTCTTCTGGCTTCATGAAAAATAAGGTTTAATTCATATCTCCATGGTGGATACTTCTGATATGGTCACTACTGTTCTTCTGCCACAAAGCTCAAACCAACTCAGACTGTCTTGTGCCAATGGGATTTGGTACTCTAAAAGCTGTTTATTTTTTATCTGTTCTTATCTCAGCCCAGATAATGCATATTAGTCTTCCAGAGGTAAAAATACAGTGAGGATAAAGCACAATAGTTTTGCTTTGAGGTTAACTTGGAGTACTACAGCAGGTGATGTATCATATCACCCCAGGTAAAAAGCACAGGATTTACTACTTTTTCTTCTTTAAATTCATGAAACCATGAGACTTGATAGCTGTGGAGACAAATTATTTCAGACCTGAAATGCTTCAGTCAGAAAAGCTTCTCAAAGCCACATTTTAAAGATTATTTCCAGGGGAAAAGGAATTTGTCTTGGTTTATGTTTCTTCATGGCTCATAAACAAGTCTGAAGACTTTTGTTTACTTTTAAGGGATGATTAGAGGAGTCTTCAATATCAGAGACCAACATAAAAATAAATAGAAAAAATATATTAAAAAAGCATATTTTAAAAAATTTCATTCAACATTACAGGTTTTTTGGATGTAATTGAACCAAATTGCAATTGAATCTTTTAAAGTCTTTCTCAGTGACTGTCAAACCAAGAAACTCCCTGAGGAAAAAAAAAGACTGTTATGGGGTAAATATGGGATCACTGCTGTGGGACTTCAGAGCAGATCATTCAAGATTCTCCCTCATGAATGGGATTATTGCATTATAGGAGGTACTGTTTGAAATAGTCTTTTGAATCTGTGCTTGAAACATGAAACAGTTTTCACCTGCTCACAGTTTGGAGTTTCAGTGGGTAGGTCAAATGAATCACCCTTCATCTGCTTTTACCTATTGGCTATTAGGGGAAATTTGATTTATCTTATTGCTAAGAATAAAGCAATATTTTAGCCATCTTCATTAATGTTATGTTATTAGTTCTGAGATCCTTGAAGAACTTGGTTATTATCTTGATAACAAATCTGTGAACCACACCTTCAAGAGAGTAATTATGAGATGTATTAATCTGTGTAACTGGGAATAAAATATTTTGTGTTTAAACAACCCTTTGCAATTGTAAAACCAGGATAGCAGAATTGTTGTGAAGATAGGTCATGCCTCAATCTATGTAAGTATCATTTATGTTCTTGGGCACTCAGACTTGCAGGTATAAAATTTTGTGATGATTCAATGCTCTGAAGTCAAGTACTGTAACTAAAAATAATTGTCTCTGTGCATCAGAAGCCACTAATTGTTCAATTACCTTGCAGACTTTGAAAGTATAGACTAAGCTAGATTACTTTTTGAATTTTCAGTCTTTTAGTCTTGCAAAATTTGGAAAACATTTCAGCAACTGTTAAAAGGCACTTCTTCACCTCTAGCAGTCAGAATATACCTAGAATTTCAGGGTCTACACAGGTTTGTCAGACATAGTTTTGGAGATTTATGCTGCCAAAACTCCACAAATTAATTCCCTGTAATATCTGATTGAGTATTAGGTTATATAAAAACCCATTTTCCCCTTGACTCAGAAACAAGTTTTCTAGTAACTCATCAGCAGATATATTTTAACATTTAAGTTCTTTTAATAATGAGATATTATTTTTTCTGTTTAATATTTGGATTGATGATCAGGACAAGGGGATCAAGTGCACCCTCAGTAAATTTGCTGGCAACAGCAAGTTGTGTGGAAGCGTTGATCTGCTTGATGGTAGGGAGGCTGTGCAGAAGGAAGTGGACAGGCTGGATCAATGGGGCAAGGCCAGTGACATGAGGTTCAACAAGGCAGTGGTCCTGCACTTGGACCACAATAACCCCATGTAACTCTACGGGCTTGGAGCAGAGTGGCTGGGAAGCTGCCTGGTGGAAAAGGACCTGGGGATGTTGGTCAACAGTGACTGAATATAAGCCAACAGTGTGCCCAGGTGATCAAGAAGACCAACAGCATTCTGTGTTCAAAAAAACAAGTAGATCTGGTGCTTAGGAGTATGGTTTAGTGGTGACTTGGCAGTGTTAAGTTAAGGGTTGGACTTAGTGCTTTTTTTTAACCTTAATAATTCTATGATTCTCTGACTCATGAAAATCCTTGATTTCGACCTTTCTGTCTTAGGAAGGTGGTACTAAGAATTAAATGATACATTGCCATAAACTTTCAGTATACAATAACAATGTGATCCTGCAGAAACTTGACTTCATTTGAAAAAAACATCCTCTGAAAACTCATAGCATCATATATGATATGACAGAAAATTGAAACCACTCTCTAAATTCAAATTTTGGGAACAATGTTGGAGAAATATGAAAACATTATAAAGACAAATATTTACCACATGTAATAACTCATTGGTAGAACAGGTAGAACATTAAATTTGTCTTATTTTTCATTATTGTTCCTGTGGATGCCTTAGAAATATCTGGTATTTTACAACTTTCTTTGGGTTCAACAGGGTGAAAGAAGCAATCCTACTGTGAGCATTCCAAATCTGCCTAAATTATGTGAATGCTCTTTTTACACCAATGTGGACAAAACCAGGTTGCTCAAATTCCAGCAGTCTCACATATTTAGGTCAAGTCTGAGCAAAATGCAAGGATTTTTTTCAAGATGTGTTTAATCCCAGGTCCTTTGCATTCTCATTAGGATTCAAAATGTACATTGGAGATGTGAAGGCAAACAAGGGGAAAGTGCTGGGCTCATTATCCCTACTGATGCTGTTGTGCAAAATGAGAGCTATCCTGTTGCAGCAGTGGCCATTACTCACCACCTCTGACCTTTTCCTCAGGATTAGTAAAATATGAGCTTTCCAGCACTCCAGAGCAAACCAAGTAGCATCCTAAACATTTTGTTACTCGTGGCATAGATTGATCTGGTCAACCACTTATCTTCCTTATGTCTACAGTTCACCCTGGCTGATAAGAGATTACAAAACCATTGCTGTTATGGGGGGAAGAAAGAAAAGACTCTGCAAAACAAGGAAGATGGAGAAGAAGAAAGGCTACAACAGTTCACATGTGTATGAATACATGTATACATAGCTACTTAGACCTTTTATGAAAGCAAAAGAGAGAAAGTAGAAAGTATGGAATTAGTAGATGGTAATGGATAGGGGTGATGAAGGATTCTGCAAGGACAGAGAAGCAGTGCCTTTGGCAAAGAATCAGGCAATGCTGCATGAAAAGAAATTACTGTTTACTGGAAGAATTCTGCAGAAGAAAACAGCTCAAGGCAGATTTCATTGAATCACAGGAAAGAATATGGTGATGAATATTGACAGAGAAATTGTCCACAGTCCTCATTTAATTCAAAGTTCCTCCCATACAAATATAAACATAAATTGTTCTGTTTCTAAGTCAGTTTATGTCATAACTATATGGCTATCCACAAAAATAAGTTACTCATAATATACATCATATATTACATATATATGCATATATATATTCATATATTGCAATATTTCACTTTCTTCCCAACGCCTAATCTCAAAATACTTTCTAAATATCTTTTATTTAATATTTCTCAATTATTCCTCCTTTATCTTATGGGAGCTTTGCATTTAAGTTTCTAGATAAAGAGGTTTGGGCAATTAATTGTGTATACACTATCAACGTTTTTTTTATGTGATGATTATTAATATTTTCCTTAAACAATATTAACCACTTTTATTATTTGGTTTGAATAAAAAGCATAATTTTGCTGCCAGGTTGTTTTTTTTTTTTTTTCCCCTTGTAATTAATTAAAATTTTCAATAGGTTTTCATTGTTTAGTTGTGTCCTGGCTAAAGTAATATGAGTGGGAAAGAGAGTTCACTATATTTATATCTCAAGTATCTCTACTTTGTTAGAGTGCTTGATTGTTCCCCTGGAGAGAAATGTTAATTATAAGTGATGGAGATTCCTCTTTGCTTTTCAGAATATATCTATGGATATAGTATTAGATTAAATAATTTTCCTGAGACCTCAAGAACAGAGCATATGTTGCAAAAGTTGGGGATATTTGCTCAATTTACTTGATCCAGAATTCCGTGCAGATTTTTATGGTGTTTTTGGTCTGAATTGTGTTATTTATGTCAATGTCTCCTAAAATATATTCCACTGCTTTCAGTTTAGTTAGTGTTCAAACCTCCTGTTGTTGTTACTCTTGCTAGTTCTGCAGTTGTCTTGAAGGTACTTTGGACTGAAGGCATTAAATCATGTAATAATTACACATATCTTTCAGTATTGTTCTCATGTCAGCTAAGATGCTATAGTGCCTTCCTAGAGCTACTCATTAACAAATTTTGAGGGTTTGAGGGTATCAATATGTTGTATTGTATTGTATTGTATATCTTTCACACTATGCTATGTATCAATTCTTATATGAGGAATATAACTTCATTTTGACATAAAAAATATATTTTTAATCAAATTCAGAGAATTCATTACATCCATTCATGTTTTCTTCTCAATTTTTAATTAAGGTAGGTGTTCCAAAACCACCTTATTCTTGGTCTGAATTTGTTTAGTTAACATTTCTGAATATCAGATCTTTTTCATATAATCTGCTCCTGACTTAAAGTAAATATTTTACTATGTGAAAGGATCCTTGCAGTTTCTAGAGACTAAAACTTCCAGTAGTTGGTGTAAATGATCTAGAATTTGTGTTCAACTTTCCCAAATAATAAATTCTTTGTTCCATCATTTGTTATAATGATTGTTATCATGAATATAAAGTTATTCACAGATTATTGAGTCAAAAGGATTCATTAAGAAGGCTTTGCCAGATGGGATTTACTGGGCATATTTGCTTTCAAAAGCCTATTAACTGTCCTTGAAATGGGATAGAAATGTATTTCCAGCATGCACTAAGTTAATGGCTGCTTCATTGCTAAGGTGCCCAGAAGATAAGAAAATCTAGTGGTAAGGTGTGGGAAATTTTTCCTCTTTAATGGTTGAAGTGAGAGCAATGTTCAATATTAGTTGATTTCTTGAAGCATGACAATGTCACCTGTGTCTGGAAGTGATTTGTTTGGATACATAGTTTTTGTTAGTGAAACAGAATCTGAAGGATATGTTAGTAGTTAGCTTTTCATGTTTGTATTATTGTTGTTATATCTCTTTGGAGTTGTTTAGCCTGGAAATATGAAGGCTCCGAGGAGAAGTCATGTGATATTTCAGTACCTAAGGGGGCCTGTAGGAAATGTGGGGCCATTCTTTTTAGCAGGGCCTGTTGTGATAGGACAAGCATTAATGATTTTAAACTAAGAGAGAGAAGATTTACACTAGATAGAAGGAGGAAATTTTTTACTATGAGAGTGGTGATACACTGCCACAGGTTGCCCATAGAGGTGGTAGATAACTCATCTCTGGAAACATTCCAGGTCAAGGTGTTTGGGGCTCTGAGCAACCTCATCTTGTTGAAGATGTCCCTGCTCACTGCAAGAGAGGGATGGACTAGATGAACTTTAAAGGTCCTTTCCAACCTAAAACATTCTATGTTACTATGATCCTATTATAATTGCTTATCATCTTACAATGCCCACTCCTAATATAGGTTAATTTGGACTCCAGAAGATATAATCCATGCTTACCTTTCATCAGTAAAGTCATATCATTAATGATGACTTCATCCCAGAGTACAGTATGATATTTCAGTTGCACACATTGGTAGAACAGCTTGATGAAATACAGAGAGAGGGCTTCAGGAAACTACAGGTGTTGTCTGCCATATTTTGTGGACATCTGGAAAGATTTTTCACCCATTTGACAATGACATACATAAAATGTGTGGCAGCACAGCTTGGAAAAAAGCTAGGTCATGCCCTTGCTCTGTATTTATCTCCACACAGTTCTTGAAGTCATCAATAAAGACAGCACTGACAGAATTCCTGCTGAGTAGGCAGCTGTAGGCAGATACCAACACTGTGAACTGAGCTGGATATTTAGCACGGGTTTTGAAAGTTCTGGATATGTTTTGGCCATACTATTTGATACAAAAAGTGCAAACCCAGGGTTTTTTTATAGTGGAATGGAAAAAACCCTTCAAGCATTTGAGGAACTGAGGAGGCTCCTGCCATGGTGACTATCTGTTTGTTTCCAAAGCACGTTTATCACTGTGGCAAATGGGGATAAGACAGTTTTAGTACTTCTTTCTGTGACTAGTGGCCTCAGACATTTTTTTTTCATGACTCAAAATTAATGTGCTCTTTAAAGTAGGACACTCTGCACACCTCTGAGTGATAATGCACATATGATGAATAACCCTGTTAATCGATGGAATAGCTCAGCTGAGGAACCAGTAGAGTCAAACTTCACATTAACCTCACTCTGGCTCAAGAATACCAAACACCTATCAAACCAGCAGAAGCCAGAGGTTGCCTGTTATAACTCAAGTTGTAGGGCACATTGAGATCAAACCAATGATTCGAACCCTATTATGTCTTAACCTGTCCTTGCCACATCATTTGTAAAACGTGCTGCTTCTTAGCATGAGCTCCTGTCACATTACCTAGCTTGAGCTTTCAGACACAGACTAATGGTGTGAGTATCAATATGGATGACAAGGAGCCATTTAATGATGAATATTTTGGATCAGGAATGACATATAGTACATCTTACTGAAATATTTCTAAAAGTGTTAAAACTGACGTATCTCTACTTCACATTAGAGGATGCTAATTTAGAACAAAGTTGCCTCTATCTGGACCATGGTTTTATATAATATTAATTAAAATGTCTTAGGAAAATTGTACAACCTGCACTCAAAAATCTAACATTTATTTTTACAATATTAGGCACTGCAGCTGTATAGATTAAAATAAAAAATAAAGCTAAATTTTTCACATCGATTTGTAAAATGTGTTAAGGATGTAGTTTGGACTTATGTAAGACATTTATTCTATGCATTTCAAAATGTCATGCTTGATGTAAATAAATACAGGAAATTTACAGAGGATAATCCTCAAGATGTGAGAGACTTGTCCAAGCAAAACAAGAAAAAATTTAGAAGCAGAGTTAAAAAATTCTGTCATACTAGCAATGATATGATAATTCAGTCAAATGTGCATTGGTCCCTGAGTATAAAGGTACATGAAAAGTTAAATATAACTTCAGCAAGACATTAATTTTTGCTGCTATAAACTAACTCCTTTTAAATTGTTAATGCTTTTTTTTATAACATATTTTTTATATTATAGTTGACAAGGATGTGTGCAGAGATTGCAGACACAAAAACAATCAAAATACTAATGATAAAGGTATTTCTGAAAGGTCACAGACAAATAAATTGAAATGTGAAAGGTTAGTTTAAAAAGAGATTGAGAGCTTAAATTTTCATTTTCATTAAAGTGTGATTTTAAACACTTCAAACAAAAGTGTCCATTGGACTTTCTATGTTATGCTATTTCTGGTTCTTATATGTATCAACTGTACTGTGTCCAGTTCTGGTCTCCCCTGTTCAAGGAGTACAGGGAACTTCTGGAGGGGGAACAGAAAAGGGGTACAAAAATGATTAGGAGACTATAAAATCTGTCTTATGAGGAAAGGCTGAGAGAGCTGGGGCTGGTTAGCCAAGAGAAGAGAAGACTGTGGGGGGATCTTATCAATACTTATCAATATTTGATGGGTGGGTGTCATGAGGATGAGGCCAGGCTTTTCTCAGTGGTGCCCAGTGACAGGACAAGAGGTAACAGGCACAAACTTGAATATAGGAAGTTCCATCTAAGCATAAGGAGGAACTTCTTTACTTTGAGGATGGTGGAGCAATGGCCCAGGGTGCCCAGGGAGGTGGTGGAGTCTCTGTCTCTGGAGACACCATCCTGTGCAACCTGCCCTAGGTGACCCTTCTCTGCCAGAGGAGTTGGACTAGATGATCTCCAGAGGTCTCTTCTATCCCCTAACATTCTGTGACTCTGTAGCAGAATAAGCTATCTTCCTACTCAGAGTTCATGAAATATCCTCATTTTCTAAAGTATTGTTCTGCCCAAGTGATATTCTGGTCTTGAGTTTTCAAATTGACTTATCCTTACTAGTGTTCTACTGATGAGAGGTCAAAGCTAATTACTACCCTATTTTAATATAAAGAAAAAAAGAACATTGCTTTGTCATTAAAAATTATTAGCAGGACAGCTTGACAGGATTATGCAAAGTAGACTTTCTATTCCTAATGAGAAAAGATTATAAAGATCATAGACTAATAATTTTTTGTTATGATTGATCACACCAAAATAAATAAGTATGATTTTCTACAAAGAAATGCATTTTGAAGAAAAGTCCATGATCCAGTTTCATAATCTAAAAGAAGGTAACTAATCAGCAGGACAAGCCTGAGTTTCCTCATAGAATAAAATTTGGCTATATTAAATTAATTGTATTCAAATTAAACTCTGTTTGAGATGGAAAAATATTCTTGTAGCCAACACTAAATATAAGACTGTAATGTTAAAAAACTGTTCCCTCCAAAATGCATCAACTTCATTGTAGCTGCTGACAACACCTTCATCTTATTCTTGACAAATTTTTTACTCTTAATGAAAGGTAAATTAAACAACGTACCATATATATCTGGAAAAATAATCTTCAATTGCATTCACTAGGGAGAAGATATGACTTTTCTTCTCCAGTGTACTTTTAAAAAATGAAAGTAGGATTGAGGATTGTTGATAAAATTTGATGGAGGAATGACAGAAAATCAGTGGCAAAATAAGAAACTATAAGCAAAATAGTTTAAAACAAGGAAAAGAAGAAACAAACATCCCCCAAAAGCTATGGAAAGAGAATATTGAAATTAAGAAAAATCAGAAAAGAAGAATGGATCCTAGGGAAAAGTGAAAACAGCAACAACAACAAAAAACAATTAAAAATTGAAAGGAATTATGGAATATTAAATTTAATAGATGCTGCATTTCAACATCTGCACAATAAGTCTTTCACTGAAGCAAATACCAAGAGAAAAATCTGAAAAGAGGTTTTGTTCTGAAAATCCATCACTGTTCTCTGATTAGAAGTTTTGAATTTAAATCATCATAAAGTTCTCACAACTGTGTATATTTTGCATGTGATGCTGGATGGATCTCCCATATTGCCAGGAAGTATAAACTAACAGTTCTAATGTATTTTAGCCCAAAGGAAATTGCAGTTTTAGATGTATGAATTTTCAATAAACAAGTTAAAAAAATATCAACAAAACCTTTCTGTTTCTTTAGTTGGAAAATATTCTGCTGCAGAACATATCTAAGAAAGAAAAGTCAAACCTATGTTTAAAAATTAAAGGATTTTAATATTATAGTAAATTATAGAAAGAAATTACACGTAAGGAAAACTGTCATTTTTAAAGCAAATGTTAGAAATATTTTTCAGTGGTTGTCACTAGGCACAGTGTAATCTTGTAGAATTTGTTGGACTGAGAAAACAACCTGCCCTTGTAAAATCAATGCATTTATAAAACATTTTACACTCTTCTTGGGCATACAGCTGAAATTACACTGCTAAATGTCATACTAGCTGGTGTGGAATTCTATAGCTACTTTTAGAACAGCACAACGTCCATGACCTACAAATTCACAATTTCACAAAGTAAAAAAAACATTACCCAGACTTTTAAGGAAGAGGTTTTATATTCAGAAACTATGGTATAATTTTTTTTTTTAACTTGATTTCTTAATCTTATGATTTGCAGTTGAAACTCTAGCAGAAAGAAAAGTTACAGTTCTGGAAGATCAACATTTAATGAGTGATATCAGTACTGACCTTGCTGTTGCGACTGCTGATGTTCAAAAGGTCTCATGTTTTGCTTAAATCAAACACTACTTTTCTGAGACTGAATTTCCTAACAGATAGCCTTACATCTGAAAATCAGGAAAACCTATCAGCTTTCTGTGCTGTTTTGAAAGATGTGCTTTGAGGACCTCAAAGGAGCTCCAGTCTGCTTTCATTCCAGAGACAGGAACAAGCTGATCTGTCAAGCTGTGCCTTTCAGCACCTCATCCCACACGCAGACAGAGGACATGAACGTTTTGACACAGAAAATCTATTCTAAACCATGGCAATAAGCAAGCTACCTGGGAAATGATCTTCCCAAAACCTTCTTCTTCATCAATATTTTTTTCCAGAGATAAGAAAGACCTTAATACCTGTAGATCAGAGCAAAGAGCACTTGGCACTTAAACTGTCAGCAGAAGCACAGAGAGACTTAGGCTGAAAGGAAGTCAATTCCAGAAGATTTCTCAGAGACAGACTAATTTCTTGAAACTCAGATGTATGTATGGAAAAGAAGATGCAATTATTCAACACTGCAGGAGAAAGAATATCCCCATGGCAGTTCTAAAGCAGTGTTACTGCCTGATAACCAGTGCAGAGAGAGACATACACCATTATGCAATTGATCCTGACTTGGAAACATGCAACATCCAACCTGTGAATTTTGCTCTAGACATGTAAATCCCTAATTTTGGGAGCATAAAGCTCTCTGAATTCTGAAGCTTTGCCAAAGTACCAAATATAAAGAATTATTATACTTTAAGGAAACATAAAGAAGAATTTATGTACATACTTTTCAGCACATAAAAATTTTACCCAACTTTGACTACTTTGTATGAGTAAAAACAAATATGAACAACTAGAAGCACTTTTTAAAATGATCTGATGTGCAGATAAACAGTTTGGATTTTATGTTTATTTTTGGTAAATACATTAGAAGAGAGGATACATCCTTATTTTTTATAAAAGTGAGAAAATATTAAATAAATAACATAATATAAAGTGCCATAAAAATATTTTCAAATAAATCGAAATATGTTACAGGTTCATCTTTTTGCTTCTTTTTCTTTTTTGTGGGTTTGTTTGTTTTTTTTTTTTTGGTATGCAATACAAAAAATAGAATGCTCAACCAAACTTCTCTTACCTTGTGAAGATCATCTTTTCATGGCCAGAGTAGTTTTAATTTGCCCCATGCATTAAGTTCTCCCTTACATTAAGAATACATGGAAACCCTTAGAAAAACTCTTAAGCTTTTTGTTTGTTTGTTTTGAGGTAGTTTTTTGGGGTTTTTCTTTATTGGTTTGGTTTTGGTTGGGTTTTTTCCAGTAGAAGAAAACTCATAGTGGATCTGTAAAAGTGAAATCTGATTTTTTCTTAATTAAGGGAGACAGAGAACCTATTTAGTCAAAACAATCATGGAGAGGTTGGCAAAGGACTACAAAAAATGCCAAAAGAAATGTTCAACCTAACATTACCAGGAAAAGTGAACACAACAGATCAGGGGAATAATAAAGTTGAAGTCTACTGAGCACTATAAGGTTTCAAGTAACATAAAATTTTGGTTTCAAGTAACATAAAATTCTGATTGCTAACAAAGATTTCCTACAGGTGAATGACAATCTGTTTAAGGAATCAGTAATTAACACAAGAAAACAAAGGGTAATTTCAAGGATTAATTTAATTCATCACACAAAATTTTCTATAAACTCAAACTCATATTACATAATCTTTATATAAATCTTACACAAATAATTACTGTATGCCATGTTCTTACCACATCTAGTTATCATACTGGTCTTAATGAGGTTATGTCAGAGACAAATTTTATATGCAATTTGTCAGTGCTAGGGTAAATTCCTGGTTTAGAGTATTTCTACTAAGCTAAAATGTTGTCCATCACTCACAAACCAGTCTTGAGTACATACTCAATTTGTCAGTGCTAGTGCAAGTTCCAGGATTACAGCACTTATATTAAACCTAAAATGTACCTCATTGCTCAGACTAGACATATTCTCAGGGAAGAATTCACCCCTCACAGAGCTTCAGCAGCTTCAGTGGGTTTACTGGCCATGAATGAATTTGGCCCAATATTTTTACTAGTGCAAATTTTAAGAATCAATAGTCTTTCAAGAGATATAGCTGAAAAAATGACTCACTGTTCTCTCATACTAATGCTGAATGATGTCACTTGGTCACACAGAATCAGCAACAATGAAAAAGGTAAAACCAATTCAGAACATGTTCACATGGACTCAGCTATTTTCTTGGCAAAGAGCAAGGCAAGCAAACTAGTGAATTAATTATCCCTTAAATAACTGGATTTTCTCATCTTAAGCAGTATAGCAGTTTTCTAAGTTTAGAAACACTTAGAAGTCACCTTCTTGATATGCTTTATATAGCAGAACCAACATTAACACGACAGCACCTTTTTTGGTTTGGTTTGGTTTGTTTGTTTGCTGTTCTCCTTTTCAGAACTTTATCAATGTGACTAAGTGGCTTCCTATGTAGCATGCAAGGTACTCCCTTTCTTGGGCTACTACATTTTCCTCATGGATAGGGAGTGTTATTCTAGGAAAAAATGCCTCCCATAACAACCATTGCCACCCTCTACCCATTGAAGATCAGCTCAGATGAGCTTTCCCCTTCCTTCCTCTTCTTTCCCCTTCCTTCCTCTTCTTTCCCTTACTCTAACCCCAGGCCCTCTCAACCTAAAAGCAGCTTTTCTAGTCTTATTCATAGAATCATAGAATCACCCAGGTTGGAGAAGACCTCTAAGATCATCAAGTCCAAACATTAACCCAACACAAACATGCCACTAAATCACAGCCCAAAACAGAAACCAATACTCAAAGTGTGGCCTCACCAGTGACAAGTACATGTGGACTATCACTGTCCTAGTCCTCCTGACCACATCTTTTTGGATGCAAGCCAGTCCATCCCTGAGTCCCATCTTTCCTTCTCCTCTACCCTGCTGTCACCTGCTCAGGAGCCCATGCAACTCCCACTTGTGTTATACCAGCCATGGGGCTGTTTATTTGGCAACGATATCTGAAGCTGCAGAAATAAAAACTGTGAGGCTGTTGCTTGTCTGGGAGATAAGGTAACAGACAAAAAGGTGGAGGATTATCCAGCTCTGCTCCAGGAAGCTGAAAGTGGTAGCATATGTCTGGATCTAAACCCCAGTGCTTCTGAAGTTGGATTGCTCCAAGTCTGCTATGAATTTTCACAATATATAACCTGACTTCCCAGGGAAATAAGAAATGTGATTATCCTGGATTGCCCTGCTCATATTTTTGAATCTAGTTTCCAATTTTATCCAAACTTGGCAAGGGCTAAAAGGTCTGAAATGTTATTTATTTCTTGTAAGAATTGTCAAAGAGAATGCCCAGATAAACTCAGCTAATTTCTTGGGGAGGATTTAGTTTGCATGTTAGCATACTATTAGATCTTGGAAAATCTACCTAGAGGAGAGGGATTACATATTCTGGCACTGTGAACAATTTTGTTCTAATGGTTTGTTGGTCTGTCTTTATTAATTCTAGTTTTCACTGAAGAAAAAGAAATCTTTTCCTTTGAATACACAGCTATAGCAAATGGCTATAACACCAAAAGGATATACCAACATGTAATAAAGAAAAGATACATCAATGAAGGCACATAATAGCCTGTTCTAGAGTAGGAATTTGGAAGAACCATAACTATTATACTCAGACATTCAGGTTGCTTCTCCCTTTTCCAAAGTGGACAAGAATAATAGTAAACTAAATGGAGACACAACCATTTACTAAGAAAGACTGCACTACAAATCTAGCCAGTTATAAATATATTCTCTTGTCAACACCTTAAATTATTAGGAAGCAATGGAGTCTGCACTATAAACAACACCATATGCATGACAGGTAATGTGACAAAACACAGCTTTCATGGATAGGTGTTTTATTTGATCCCTTCTGTAGTATATGTTGAGATTAATGCCCCTGTTTCTGGATCTTGCTGCTTTCCCATTTTTGTGTCCAAACAATTTCCTGAATCATCTGAATTCAATAAGAAAACAAGAGCATATAATAATATTTTCTCTTACTTCTTTTTAATCACTGCTTCTTAGACATGATCTTATTAAGACAGGTTGTTTGGTTGGTCGATTTTGTTTGTTGGGGTTTTTTTGTTTGTTTGTTTGTTTGTTTTTCTTTTATTCTACCTACCTCCAAGGTGAATGGAAAAGTGAGTAAAGATCATGAGAAAAGCTAGAATGCACTATGGCAACAGAGGAGGGCAAGAACAGTATGTTTCTGGGACAGTTCACTGGGTGTGCAGGAACCATACAACAGGAAGCAAGCCTTGCATGTTCAGAACTTAGGGGCATAGCTCAAGGATATTTTTGTCTTATAAATTATGCTTGTGTTCATTTAATTTTAATTCATACCATAAGTACACAGAATGTGTCATAGTAGATAAACATATTTCAAGAATGCAGGCTTGAAGATAATTAAAGGTATATCTGGCAGCACAAATATCAGAAATTGAGTTCCCATGGATTTCTCTAAAAAATATAATTGGAGATGCATAGCAAACAAGCTTTGCTTGCAGTGAATAAGCAAATAGTTGTAATTAAAGTTCAAGACACTGTAATTGTTTTGATGTATAAGAGCAGGAAGCAAAATAACATAAGAAACAAAATATGGTTGAGGAGATTTAATGAGAGGCTTCTCAGTTATCTAAGAAACTATTATGTAAAGGCAGGAATAAGTCAGTGAAGAGCCACAGGCTCATTTAAGTTTGGTTATAAGGAATCAAGTCTGGAACAAAAGGAGAAGAAAAAAAAAAAGAAGCATTAAAAAAAAAAAAGAAGAAGAATTCTAACTGCAGAGAGTCAAACTTTCCTTAGAGAAGCCCATATGGTGCTGGGCTTTCCATTTGTGGCTAGAGTGGTGTTGATAACACATCAGTGTTTTGACTATTGCTGAGCAGTGCTTGCACAGCATCAGGGCTGCCTCTCCAACCTCAGAGTGCTCTGAGTAACCTGATCTAGTTGAAGATATCCCTGCTTACTGCAGAGGTGTTGACTAGATAACCTTTAAAGGTCCTCTCCAACCCCAAACATTCTGTAATTTTACAAGATTCTAGGATTAACCCATGCCCCTCCTAAAAAGACCCATAAGGACCCACAGGCTGGGGGTGGGAAAGAGGCTGGGATGGGACACAGCCAGGACAGCTGAGCTGAACAGACCAAAGAGACATCCTACACCGTATGACAGCATGTTCAGCAGTAGAAGCTGAAGGAAAGGAGGATGTGGGAACATCTGTAGTTATGGCATTGGTTTTCCCACATAATTGCCACACAAAAGTATGAAAGTATATAAACAACAAGTTAGCACAGTTTAAGAAATATCTACAAAATCTGAACAGATAAAAATTTATTTTAGAAAACACATGGAATTTGATTAATAAATGAATCACCAGTATTTACTGTTGATTACTGTAAACTGAAGGGATACCAAAATGAAAGACAGAGATAATAAATAAATCAGTAAAAGAAAATGACTGTTTCTAAGAAACATCATTACCTAAACCAAGAATTGTTCAGGGTCAGTAAAAAATGTAATAACTATATTATTGAGTGCTTATGTGGTAAAAATACAAGTAACATAGCAACATATCATTGCACTCCATTTCAGAATCACTTTCCTTCAGGAGTTTAAGATTTTATTGAAATAAAAGTGTTCTGCTATAGCAAAACTGAAACTACTGATTACAGTGAGGGGCTACAATTACCACCACTTTGCATTAAAGGTAAGATTTCTGCTCATGATTTGTTGTTCAATGATTGGTTTACTTAAGATGCAGTCATGAAAGAAGCATATATCAAGAATAAAGTAACTGTTTTGTGTACTCCCCCCTTCAAAAAAAAATCACAATCATCATATTTTCCTCTATATTTTGAAAAGTACTAGAGATGATGATAGGTACTAATATGTACAGGGAAATGAAAATCACTTGTAAAAAGAAAAGGAGTCACTTCTGATAAAAACTCATGAGATTCAATGTTTATGAATTAAGGTGAAAGCCCAAAGCTAACATTTTATCCTGCTGAAAAACTCCAGGAGCAAAAAGAGTATAGTCATCATTCTTCATTTAAAGTTAAATATATAACCTCAGGGTAACAAGCAGGGATTACTGCTTGCCTGAGGGAAAAAAAAACTCAAGCAGCCAACATGTTAAATGCTATCTCACTGATCACAGGCAGTGTTGAAAGTATCACTGCAAGCTGGAGAAGAAGTTGTGGGTTCAGCTGTGGAAGTTTAAGGGGGGAGAAAAAAACGTGTTCTTGTTCTGTTCTGTAAGTGCATCAGGGAGAAGTAAAAATAAAGCCCCAGAAGTATAAGTTAATACATAGAAGGCATTTAATTTCCATAGGAAGATGTGAGAACTTGAATCTTAAAATATCTTAGTGTAAAAAGGAAGAGAAGAGGGAAACTGTACTGTTAAAGAATTTAGAGTTGTTAAGTACAGCTGATTTTTCCTTTGTGTTTGTACAGCCTCTGCTGTAAACCAGTAATAGAAGGAAAGGTTAAAAAAAAATTATATATATATAATTAAAAACAATTGCCTTCAGCCTTATTAAAATCTTTGCATTCATTCGAACTACTCAACAGTTACAGAAAACTTGACTCTTTCTCTGTTACCATTAAGGCAATATGTAAATATACCAGCTTAAATTTAGTCTCACTCTCCAAGAGATGGTAATTTACATGAAATATCTTGGAAAGCAGTTTGCTCAGAAGTCTTCCCAATAAGATAGAAGCAAATTTTCATGGTGAGATGGAAGTAGTACAAATGAATGAAAGGATTGTAATTTCGCAACCCTGCTACCTTCATCCACAAAAGTGGAGTTTGTGTGTATACACATATGAGTTCTTGTATATATGCATTTATATATATAACTGTTTCTGGAAGGATTTCTGTAATATTCATCATTTTTCTGGGTCTATAAACATGAAGGTGGCTTGAGGGTTTTTTTTTGCTATGACTTTAGCTTTCCATGAAAGCCTTTTCTTTTCAGTTTTAAACTTCTGCAGTTTAGTAAGTAAAACTAAGTAAGTTTTACTTACTTAATAAATAAATAAAAGTAATTCTCAGCCCAAAACCACCATAATGCACCCAACTAGATACCAGAATTATTGTTTCTGGAAGTGCTAATAGATTCCTGACTGAATGCAGTGAGACAAGGAAACCATTGAACACAGGTGAGTAAGCATCATTACTGTTGTCAGTGTTGCCAATCAAAAGGACTTCATGTTAGCACAATCTTCCTTGATTTTTAAAAAGAATACATAAATGTTGGTACAACAGGGTTTAGCTACACCACTATTGTATTAAAAGAACATTGTAGTCATAACATATAAAAATGCAAAACAAAGTATACAACAGAAGGTATTATACCGTCTATATTATATGTAATATCCTATATTCTTTGTAATGTATTTTTATACCTGGAAAAATGGACTATGGATAAAGACAGGGATTTTTCAGCACAGCTCCAAGGGTTAATTTGCTACAAGATTTATTTAAATAGGAAATCAAATATTTTTAAAATTAAACCACTTTTTTTTTTCTGTTTTTTTTTCCCCCATGATGAAGGACATTTTCAAACTAAGGTGTTTTTTAAAGGTCACAGAAGTAAAAACTTGCTCTTTTTTGAGCCTTCCTATATCTAAAGAGAAAATTCTAAGAAATTCCCTAAAGGAAATAATTACTTTGAGAAACAACCTTTATTGAATATAGTTGGAGGAGTATTTCTTCAGGGTACATTGCATTTGAGATATTTTTCAATGGAATTAATTAAAGCCCTGTTTCAACCACTTTTCTTTATTTTCTAACCAGGTCATTTGCTGTCCAGCACAAAATCAAATTGAGTATAAACCAGAATCAATTTGTCTGACAGTGAAGTCATGAAACCTTGTAATTAATTGAGAAATTTCAGTTTTATTTACCTTAAGTAAAGGACACCATGGGCATGGTGCACTAAATTTGGTAGACAGCACATTTCCAGAAAACTTGACTCATAGCTGAGCTAAATGATAATAAAAAAGGGGTTTTTTTAATATCCTTGGACACTGTTCAAACATATTTGTGTCCTTTTCTTGCATCTAGGGACAGAGCTATCTTTAGGGTTAGGCACTTTGACATGTCAGATCACAGAATCACAGAATCACAGAATCATTACTGTTGGAAAGGACCCTCAAGATCATCTAGTCCAACCAATAGCCCTACACTACTCTTACCCCTAAATCATCCCCTGAAGAAACACATCCATCCTCTTCTTAAAAACCTCCAGGGATGGTGACTCCACCACCTCCCTGGGCAGCCTATTCCAATATCTCACCACTCTTTCAGTNTATTTTTTTTTAATATAAATTAACATAAAAGTAATTTTAATTCATATGCACAGATGTTAAAATATTAAACATTATTTAAAGATATTTATTTTCATGTCTTTTTAGTGTAAATATAGGAAAACAGGATGAGATAGTGATTAATATAACAATTAACATGCTAATTCTTTATAAATTTGAAGACAGTGATTTTGAAATAGAGAAACTATTGATCTTTCTAAATATGTTGAAAAAATAAATATTTTGACATTCAATATAACTCTTGTATACTAATTTTGTATATAAATAAAGTCAACACATGGACAAATCCTTACAAATTCTCTCCTGAAAATAGTTTTTTAACAAATGTGGAGCAAATCTGGCTGCATCATCGAAGTCTCACTGTGATTTGGTATTGTAAAAACAATATGTCAGTCTCATAAAATTTGAGATTTTTTTATTGTGCACCTAAAATCAGGAAGAAGTGGCTAAAAGTCTTTTTGGTTTGTGATATGCAGAAGGATATGCAGAAGGACTTGAAGTTTAATTGTAAGGATCAGTAAATACTAAAAATCATAGTAGTAAGAAAAAGAAAAAATAGAGTTAAAAAAGTGAAAAATGTACTGGATAAAAACATTCAGTGCAAACTGTAACAATCTCAGATTAAACACTAAAACTATGCTAAACCAAGAAGTAGGGTTTTGTTGCATTGTGCCACAAATGTTCTAATTATATACTGTAAAGCTTTTTTAGTTGTATGAAGAAATAATTTCTTCTTCTAGCATGAAAACATTTAACATCTGGTTTTGTAAAATACTTCAAGTCTCTGAATTGCAGGGTTAGACCAATTTTTTGATCAAGGTTAGAAGCAAGTTGATGAGGAAGGGATATCAGTGTGTCCAGTCATGATAAAAGACTTTTCTGGTTACTGCATGTCATTTGCATATTTAAGGTCAAAAAACTAAGCCAGATGTGGGATGAAGAAGGAATTTTCCCCAGTTTAAGTTGTGAAGGGCCTTGTTTTTAACTCTGGAGCTTGACATTGACCTTTCATATTTCCCAGGTGGTGTTCTAGCTAGAAGAAGAAGGATTTTCCCACAATAAGTAAATAATTAATAGGTATTAAAGCTTGGACCTGAAATACAGAATCAAGAAAGGATCCCTTTGTGACAATAGCATATTTTGTAATTTTTTGTCTTGAGGAATTCTGCCAAAATGTAGCTAATTTAAATGCCTTTGAAATATTCCTGCTCATCAGATGTGCTGAGAATTGACATTTTACATTTCAGCAACTGTAACCTCTAAAGATTTACTTATTTCACTCCTGGCAAAAAAAAAAAAAAGAGAACAGGCTCTATTCAGTACAGGGCTTCTGGGGCTGTTTGGAACATATGGATTATAAACAGAGAGCTTATATTTTGGGGGGGAGAGAGCTGCTGAAAGAATGAATCTGTTTCATTATCATAGGAGAAAGACACTGGGAAGGATATAGGAAGCAAATCGGATCAGGAGGAGGGATATGGAAACCATGGGGGAATATTGACAAGCTTTACTGAGCAAAGGGGGAAGAGGGACAGGTAAATACAGTGTGGACTTAGGGAAAAGAAATAAGGATTTGAAAGATATGAGAAAATCCTGGTTGCCAGAGAACACTTGCTGGGAATGGGAATACCATTCCAGCATAGTAAAATGGTATTTCCAAGCAACCCTGGGATAAGCAGTGTGAAGTTGGAAGTGTTCAAGGACAAGTTGGATGGAGTGACATAATCCAGTGGAAGGTGTCTCAGCCCATGGCACAGGCATTGGACTAGATGGTCTTTAAAGGTACCTTCCAACCCAAAGCATTTTGTGGTTCTATGATTCTATGAAATGAGGAGTCTAGAACTGCTGAAGTGGGAAGAATGGACAGGGTGAGAGAAATTAAGAGGAAATACAGCTAGACAGCATCAGCTTGGAAAAGACTGAGAGAGAAGAGAAATGTGAGTGAAGTTGATTTCTGCTTTTTAAAAAGTAAAATCAATAGTTCCTGAGCCTGTTGCATTCTTGTGTATAAAAGGAAAATCAGGAAGTTGTGTTGAATGTTGTTAGTTCTTATTATATCATTCATTGGATACAGTCTAGAGTTCTGTGATAATTATTTAATCCATTAGCTTCAGGGATCTAGAAAATCTAGAAACAGTGGTGATGGTTTTAAGAACTTAAATGACACAATTTCAGTTTTTTCTTATTCAAAAATTTTCCCTAGCTAGGAGAATTACAGCCACAGAAGCATGTACAACTGCATCTACATCTATTCAAAATATTTGAAAGAAGAACATTTTTAAGGTTGAAACATTAACCACTTGAAAGTTTGAAAATGTCAGTGAGTTTCTTTTGCTTCCTATGACCTGACCTCCCTTCCACCTTTTTGGCAGTATGGCTTCCAATTAATCACAGTGACAACCCAGGCTCCTGTGCTTTCAACGACAGCTTGGGAGATATAAAAAATTAAAGCAACTATAACCTCAGTTCCATAGCATATACAATGTATATCAAAAGCATTAAAGTTAGAGCTGGAGAGAGCAATACAAAACACTACAGAAGAAAGAAGGGAGAAGAATTACAGATGTAGTAAATGCAGTTCTTTTCATTAACCATGCACAACAGCCAGTAACCTCTCTCTCTTCTGCAGTGCTGCTACCAGATTTACATACCTGACTGCAGAGTGAGAATAGCTACCGCAGCTTGGAGGGCAAGGAAAGTGGCTATGGTGGTAATGACAGAGATTGCATTCAATTTTTAGCACTAATTGAGGGCTGTGTTCCTTAATGGATTTGCTGTATTTCCATACCCACAGCTTTTGTTTCATTAAGACAGCCAGAGCAGAAACCTTTTGTAACCTGATGAGAGAAAAATGTTGGCTCCCATTTCAAGAAAATGCTTAATCATACATTAATTTTGAGTATGTGGCAAAGTACTCTGAGTTTAAATGCCTGCCCTGTGCAACTGTCTTAATAAGAGGATAGATGAGAATGGAGGTATTTTTCCACACTTTTCAAGGGTAAACAACACATACAGGTCATATATAGGCAGGTCTGACAGTAATGCAAAGTAATAACATTTAGCAACACTACTATACACAAGGAAAAATAAACTTCTCCATTCTTTAGTTGTAGTGGAATTAACCTTTATTATTTTAGAAATATGAAATCTAAGCATTTAGTGCACACAATTCAAAAACACCTGTCTAGTCAGCAGAGAAATATATCTCCAGGGAGAGAGTGGTCTGAAAACATGTGTAAATGGCTTCTTTATATCTCTAGTGACTAAAGAGAAGCCCAGATATTTAGCCTTGATGTGACTCATAGGCTTCATATGGCTAAAATGAGGTGACATGAACCCCATCTTTGGTGTCCAAAAGGAAATGCTCATCAAAGGTGAACCTATACTCTACATATAGACTCTGTAAACTGACTTCAAACCTGCCAAACCTATAAAACTGGTACACTGATGTTCAAACTGGCATAAATTCAGCTCAGGTCAAGATTATAAACTTAATATGCAGGATCACACAAGCCTGAAGTTTTACCTAATAAACACTCTCTTCATGGTAAGATTTGCTGTCTGACTGATGGTGAAGTGCAGATAAGATAATCCTGATTGCTGTAAGAGTTATTGACTTGGGTCAGCACATGCAGTCATGCGTGGGTTTGTAATTCTTTCTGGCCTCAGATCAGTGAATTGTGGCACTGCACATAGGCACATGCCAAAAGTCTGCCCACCTCTTCCTTTAGTATTGTTGAACTGGAGTGAAATATACTCAGGGTATATAACTGCCTACAAAAAATATTTTAAGTCCTTGCAGCTTCCCTACTTGTAATGTTCCTTCCTTTCTTTTTCTTTCTTTTTTTAATTTCTTTTCCTTCCTTTCTTTTTCTTTCCTTCTTTTTCTTTCTTTTCCTTCCTTTCTTTTTTTTTTTTTCTTTTCCTCTTCTGCCTTATTATTGCATCACTCTGTCTCCCTGCCACTGTTGAGTCATGCATTCCACCCTTAAAAGAACCTGGTAGACTGCTTTGGTTGCATGAAGTTAATATCAGCAGATAACAGCACTGAAGAAGCTGTGAAAATGGCTTCCTAACTAGAACCCAAAGTGAGCAGAGGGAAAAAAGGGATCTTTACAAGTAGAAATTGGTAGTATGGAAATGCATGGGTGGTATTATTTTGTTTGTTTATGAAGCTATGAGGGAAAAATATATACACCTATATTTATATATACACCTATATAGTCACTGAGCACATTGACACCTAGATGATCTGAAAGAAATGGATGTTCAAGTCAGACCTTTCTGCCTGTTCTGTTTCTTGTTGTAGTAACTCACCAGTTACAATTGAATTTCAGCACAGTTCACCTCTCTATTGATCTTGCTAATCAGATAAGTCTTATTTGTAAGCCTAATATTAGCATGAAGTTTTGGTTGCTGAGTAAGGAAATATAACTATGACAAGAGAATAATTTCATCTTTCAAGATACATTCTGAAAAAGGTGGTCTTGCTGATATTGTTCTACAAACCATGGCAGGGTTTCTAATAATATGGCCAAGGGCATCACACTATGATATCAGATGATTAAAAGTTTTGACTAGATGATCTTTTGAGGTCCCTTCCAACTCCTAATATTCTGTGATTCTGTGATTATTGATCAATCTTATGCAATGCACAAGTAACAGCAATGAATCAAAGAGTCTAAAGAATACTCTTCAGAATAGAACATATTCCTCCTTTAATAAGGCAATAATCTAGCTCATATTACAATTTCATTTTATGAGTATACAGATAACAATTTAAGGAATGTGAAGTGCCACAACATATTGCTAAAACATGAAGGTCAGCTGTTTGGAATAAATACAAGACAAGACTTGCATCATGATTGAAAAATTAATATTTACAGTTGTGGGAAATATAATAGAAATATTTTCCTGTTTCCTATAACAATATTAATTCCTTTAGATAAAAAATAAACAAAGCCAGAAAAACAAGAGGGTCATTTTAAGTCTAGTATCACTATTCTCTACTATTAAGCAATAAAAATGTCAGTCAGGACACATTATTGCTTTGTGTTGTTGTGCCTTATTAAAATGATTATTTTACTTCTGATAAAACAGCTGTAAGGATTAAAACCAAACTAAACCAAAACACAGCAACAAACAGACCCCTAAAAAAGAAAAAAAAACTTTGATGAACACTTAAGACTGAAAAAATAATTAAATACTCCTTTCTCATTCCTGTAGTTTATCTCTACCCTATTTGGATTTGTATTGTATTTTAAGATGCATCCCCATTGGGATAAACATTCAATTCAAGTAATTAAAATAATTATTGTGCTAGAGGGGCCTTCTTAGGAAGACTTAGGAGGAATAACATTTCTTCTAACATACTTAGGAGTATGTTTGTTATACAAGACTTGAGCAGGACACGTCTATAATGTAATACACTTGTCTATAATGTAATACCCAGACATATGATCTTCTACCATTTTTATATTAAATGTGTCTTAGGATATAAAGGAATAATCATAAGAAACACAGGAATAGACATAAGCTGTCTATCAATATCAACTTTGTACTTTTTCTTCACGAAGGTACATAAAAGCACGATAATTCAATACAAAATCATGGAATTCACAGTCACTTGATTGTATCATTAGCTGTAGAGCTCAAAACACAGTCTGCTTGGCTTCTTCTGTTTGAATGGAATTGAGATGAATAGATAATAATGAGGGCCTGGCCTGTAAAATATATAAATATATTTGGAGAAAATTTTAAGACACTACATGCTTGACAGCAAACAAAACTTTAACAAATCTCACAAAACAGTGCAGTGAAAAGAGACAGTGCTTTACCCCATAGGTTGATGTCAAGAAGATTAGGGATTCAAAACAGTCAGAGAACATTAAAGAAACACTGAGATTAATTAAAAATAAAACCTAAACTTGACATTTTATTATTTATAATGTAGCAATTTTCTGTAGGAAGTTTTGAATTTGCACTTCAGTTAGAAATTGAAAAAAACATAATTTTGGATTATCTTTTTTTTCCAAAAGCAAATTTGTTTTGTACAAATCTTTAAGTAACAGCATTAAAACATAAGAATGTGAATGACAGTTATGACATTAAAGTTATGACAATAAAAGCTCAGTGTTTTAAAAAAATGTAGCTTAATAGAAATAAAATGAGAATTTATTATCTCTATGCTAATTAATTTTTATCTGTAATGATGTAAGCCTTCTGAAATCAGAAGAACCAAGGTCAGATGAACAGTCTTCCAAAAATGTAGTAGCTGTCTACTAACCTGCTTGGATTAAATTGCTGCCAGGCATCCTCATAAGAATTGCTCCACATACAATACTCCTTGTCTAGTGCAGGAGTGACTGATCATTTAACATAACTCCAGGAAAACATAAAAGCATAACTTATCACTTTCCACAGAATAGTCTCCTTGAAGAGTCTCATTACAGCACTTGGTTTAACAGCACTTTAAATGGTGGGATTGAAGGTGTCAGGTATTAGTGTCATTAGGGATGATCATTCTCTGGGTCAAGAAAAGGATATTAAAAATAGCCAAATGGGTAGATAAAAATTCATTAGGCAAAGTGAAATAGTGAAACAATGAACAGTGAGTTACTGGTTTACCTTCTTTTTGTCAGGAGCAGCATAGCAAGTGTGCATTCAGGCTGGATTTTGAAGGTCATGTGCATGTTGTAGTAGGTTTTTACTGCAGCTGGGATAAGCTTTTGGCTACTGACTCACCACTCCTCAGAGAAGAAAACATCTCTAGTGCTCAGGGCATGCAAACATCATGAAGGAGCAGCTGCAATTCAACTGTCCCACGACTGCGCTTCAGTGAGTTTCCATCCTTAGTGGGATTTTCTGCCTAGATATTTCTGCCAAGTTATCACTGGAATTGAATATTACAGTTGGCCCTTTTTCTTTTAAATAACTTATTGTTACCAAGGCAGTATGTCATTCTGTCTCAAGATGGGTACTAGGTGACACTTAGACATGGCTTCTTAAGGTAAATCTAAATTTTAGGGACTATTTGTTTGCATGACATATAATTGGAAACTTCTTCATGGTACATCCATAAAGTTGGATCTTATCAGGATGATCAAACTTATGGAATATTGTCTTGGAAAAAAAACATTAAAAAAAATTATCTAAGCCTCTTGTCCAGCTCTCCTTGCAAATAAATTTAGAAAAGTATAAAGTCTAGACAGCTAATTTTCCTTGAAAAATATTTGTAGAATCTCATCATCTTCAAACTTTTACTGTATTGAGACAAAGATTCTTCTGCAGAAAACTGGGCATCTGAAAGCCATTATGCCATATGTAGTAAGACTGAGGAAAAAAAAAAAAAGGTAAAGTTTAATGGATTAGCATAAAATTATCCACTTGATGTTAATGTCAACATTACCACTAATGTTTGTGAAACTGACTTGCTACTGAAATCCATGCATATGTCTCTTTATTTGGTCTGAGATGAATATTCCTGTTATAACAGTGTTCATTTAGTTGAATTTTTACTTTTTAAGTTCACAAACAGGGAAAGCTGGGTTTATATATATATATTTCATCTTCTCCCTTGTTTTAGTGAGATGTACTTCAAATTAACTTAGAATATTCTAACCATAGTGTATTTTGCTATAGGAAGGTTAACACAGAGAGAACACTCTGTCTTGCACAGTTAAGAAAATGTCACTTGGCATGAGAGATTAGAAACTTTCCAACACAGTCTAAAGAAAAGGACCACCACATGTTGGTGATGGATTACTCTTCCAATGCCAGGCAGAGTTCATTAGCTGTTGTGCCTTCAGGGCCTCATTCCAAGTTTAAGCTTTCACGTGACAATACAAATTATGGATACACAAGGCTGTAATGACATATTCAGTCCTTGCTGTGCACAATAGCCATGCATCTGCAGCAAGTGGCAGAATGTTTGTCAGTTTGAGGAGGCTTTATGATGCACAGAAGGCATCCTGCAGCTAAGTCATTTGGCTGAACTGACAGCTACTGGTGACTGTATTTCTCTAATGCATGTTTGAGTCTTCCAAACACAGTCTCCCATTAAGATACAAGGCAGTTTTAATTTTTCACCCAAGTGTTTATTAAATGTACTTGGTAAAGTTCAGTGATGATTTACCTGTGCCTTTGCTGCTGCAGTTTATTTTTTTGTTGTTTTTTTCTCATGTTGGTTTGGATATTTTTGCCTTTTTTGTTATTGTTGTTGAGGTTTTTTGCTGTTTGTTTTTTTTCTTTTTTTTTCCCTTGGATTAATTTGTGTTGTAAGAGAATCAAGATGTTTTTGTAGTTTCAGACACTTGAAGGTTTAGTGGTGTGTAATATCCCTGCCTTTGTTGGACTTTCCAAGGTCCATATATATATTTAATTGTAATGATTGATTATAACTTTTACATAGCACTTTGATAGGCTATAGGAAGGATATTTTATACAAGCAATGCTATAGATACCAGTAATTATAGATCTTAAAAACAACAAATTGTTCTCAGACTGGGTAATTTAAACAAATTTTATCTAATTTGTAAAGAAATACAATTTCTTGTTCTTCAGAGGAAATGTGTGTAAGCTAGAGGAGGGTAGATTTAGGCTGGATATTAGGAAGAAGTTCTTCACTATGAGGGTGGTTAGGCAGTGGAACAGGTTGCCCAGAGAGGTTGTGGAAGCCTCATCCCTGTAAGCTTTTAAGACAAGGCTTGATGGGGCCCTGGGCGACCTAGGGATGGTGTCCCTGCTAGGCAGGGGTGTTGGAACTAGATGATCTTTGAGGTCCCTTCCAACTCTGACAATTCTATGATCCTATGTTCATTCTTACCCATTCACTTACAGAACAAAATCTTAGAGAGGACAAGGTCACAATTTAAAGTCACTTACTTTTCAGCAGAAATCATAGATTGATTTGGGTTGGAAGGGACCTTAAAGATCATTTAGCTCCAACCCCCTGCTATGGGCAGGGAGACCTTCCACCAGACCAGGTTGTGCTTTCAGTTTTGAAGAAAAGTTGTATTCTCATGACCTTCTTTGCAACTGTGAAAGCTAGAAATATTTCTAAATAAAAATTGAGATTTGAAGAACCAGTCACTGGAAATAAAGTTTTATTTTAGAAGGAAATTATGTATTATGTACATTACTATGTTGTGTCTCTGAGTATAAAGCAGTCAGTTGGTAATGATATAACATTCATACTTCTAATAATTGGTGCCTCATATTCAGTAGGACAAAAATTGTCAGTTTATTTGTGATTTAAAGAATTCATTCTTTTTCCTGAATCCCAAATACCATAATGCATAAAAATACAACTTTGTAATATGTAAATAATTTCTATGTTGCAATGGCTTTCCCTACATCTCTGGGAAAGCTCCTTCCAAAGCCAACAAAATACAAAATCTTTTGCTGTGACAGTAAAATAACAATCCAAACAGAATATTCAGACTTTTATATTAAAAAACCCAAACCTATCAGGAGTCCCTGATCCCCATAAAGAATGTCTTCCCTATTGTCTACCTAGGTCTACCTTGGTATGGACCTAGGCTTTCTTTAAAACATTATTATTTTCACAGATAGACTTCTATCACTTTTCTTTAAGCCCTCAACCAAGAAAAAAATCCTATAATTGGTAAGTCTTACATGCCTAAACTTTGCCCTCCAACCCAAGTTTTCTTATAATCCTTTTTTTTTCTTTCTAAACTAACTTTTCTTAGTCTCTGAATCAAGGATTGAAAATTGTTACACTTAAACAATGGTTAATGCAGCTGCTGCAACCCATAGTATCATCCCCAAACATCAGTCCATCCCAGCAAAGAACAGTCTGCAGGATAAAGACCCAGGTATTTATTTGGTTTCTCAGCTAGGTTTTTAATCTCATAACAGGTTGGTACTGGCACAGTTGTAGTAAAAAACCCACAGCCTGACTTGATAGTGTAGGGTCTTGGAATTTTTCTGAGCTTATGACCAATTAATTAGTCAGGTAGTCTTGCCTAGATTTGTTTTGCTGTGGTTTTGGTTTATAGGAATAACAATTAGCTATTGGCATCAAATTGAATTATCTACTCTAGAGTGAAATGTAGTAGTGAAAATTGCAGATACAATATAATACCTGGAGTCTTCACTCTGTAAATGCAAATTGTAATGGTCAAGCAACAGGTGCTACTGATGGGCAGCCTTGTTAACCAGGTACAGCTGATTTTAGAGTTAAAAAAGAGAAAAATTAAGTAATGGGGAGTCAATGAAAAGCCAGCTCACACACACTAAAAAAATAGACTATGCTAAGGAGACATAAAAATTATTCTCAGTGCCACAGAGATGCTTTGAGCCAAGGATGTCACCAATAAAATCAATTGGGAGGATCAGGAAAGACATGCTTAGAGTCAGCTTCTGCTGGCTCCATGACTTTTCTTTCTTCTTTATTTTAAAGTTTGAAATCTAAAATACAGAACAAAGAAAGGAAGTCAAAATGTGGTAAGAAAAGTGCGACATGGGCAAGAAAAGTGTGGCAATGATTCTCTCAGACCAAATTCCATGATAGCCATGGCAAAATGTCTTAACTGCACAAATTACTGGTTTAACAGTGCCTCTGTCAGGGCTTGTACATAAGGGAACATGATATTTTTCTCTGCAGTGTTGCATCTCTGCTTTCTCTTTACAGACAAATATTTTTTAATTGTAGAAAATTGTTAGTAGAATTGAAGTTGTTCACTTTCTTCCTTAGCCTTCACCTTTCTCCTTTTTTCTTGCATTGTTCTGACTGAGCTTGCCATAACTCATATTTTCCAGATTACAGCATCTGAGACGTTCTTACTTCTCACATGAAATACACTTTACTTCCCTTCTGATACTTCTGGCATCCTTTTCAAGATTTAATTTCCTAGGTATAGTGCAGTGGTGGACACAGTTCAGACATGATTTAAATTTTCTTGAAGATTACTATGAATTTTGGTTTCAACCTAGTTTTAAAGAACTAAAATATTGAACATTTTGGGGTTTTTTTCTGAAATGAAAACATCAGGAGATGATTAAAAATCAAAGGAAAAGGATATTAATCCAAATGAAAATACCATTTATTGGTAATTGTCTCTTCTTTACGCACAACCAATCTAGTGAAAAGTTGTCTATGCTTTAAATTCAAGAATATGTCATTTTTTTTTCTGCTTCAGTTGATGGAAGAAGCAAAATTTCTTAGATAAATATCCTATATACAAAAAACTATGTCTACATTTTAAATAAGTTAATTTTAGGTGTTTTACTCACACCTAAATCTCTCAATTTTTTGTGCATCTTTTCTTAGCCCAGCATCTCTCAGTCTTTTATCAATGGCTACCATGATAACATTTCCACTAGCAAACTAGGGCTGTAAATAAGCTTTCCCTGTAAGCTCCACTAACTACATTGCTGGAAAGCAAGTTTAGGTTGCTTGTACCAACAATATCAAGTCCCACACTACTCAGGTTATCTCTATTGTGTTATCTTTAGTTTATGAAATAATGAAATTGAACTCATTCTTCAGCTCATGATTTAGCAGGTTCCTGAACTCTCCAGTTGCTGGAATTGCCTTGCCAGTGAGAAGAGACAGGAGATTTTACACATAGCTTGGAGTTAGATGGGGGACATCAGTAAAGACCTATCTGGAACCTTTGATTACAGAGAACTGGAACCTTCCTCCAGATATTTACTTTTCAAATTCTTGTTGGACAGGAAATAACAGAAAGCAAAAGAAAAGCTTCAGTAGTTATTAATACTGAGCAAACTTTAAGACTCTGATTTTTGTAGGAGGGTTCCCAGTGTTGCAATTAACCTTAAACCATAAGATGCCTTTCGACATTGTCCAAAGAATGAATATCACTAGCATGATATTTATAAATAATTAGTAACTAATTTATATAGTAATTACTAAGTAATTTCCTTTCTGTCCTTAAAAATGAAGTGAGAGAAACTGCTGGCAGATTTTTTGTCTCTTAATCATTGTTTCTGTGTCATTGTTATTAGTGTAAAGAAGAATCTAGGTTTCTATGTACAGCATTCAAGTTTATGATAATTTCAAGAAAGGTCTTGATAACTCTTCATATTCTTAAAGCCAGTTATATTTATTTTTTAAATGAGCAATGTATATTTCAAAAGACATCTCTCCATAGTAGTAGCAGTGTTTTCAAGTGGTGAAAAATATTTCTCATCTTGCAAACAATAGCAATATATGTGAACTGCTGTAATAATAGCAATACCACTATGATCCAGTCACAGTAGTATTCCTGTAATGTGGCTCTTTTTCCTTGTTGCCAAGTTTTATGAGGTATAGAGGTATCATGGACTGAAGAACTCTCCACTGAATACGTACACATACCTATGTATAAAAGTAAAACAATATGGCATCAGAATATGTATTTTGAGAATGAGACTAAAAAGTGTATTGCTGTACTGAAAAAAAAAGAAAATAACATATTTATCAAAACATGCATTTAGAATCCAGAATATGTATGCATTTATTGAGGAGGAAAAAAAATAGTGGACTTAAAGAAAAAAAAAAACAAACTGAATGAAACCAATGCAAACTAAAACAAACCAAAACAAACCCACAACCTATTTTGTCCTAACCATATATTTTTATTTTGTTAATTTTGAAAATATTTCCTGTCTGATTTGGGAGAAAATTAAGGATTTTTTTTTTTTACTGTAAAATTTGAGAAATAAATATTTCTGCCACTGCAAGCCATGCTTATGTGATAAAACTTAAAATTAATTCAATTTATAATTATTGAATAATAATTTGAATTATTATTTAAATAATCCAGAGAGCTCTTTTTGAAAAGCCCTACTACACTAGAAATAGAACTTGCATCTATGACAGCTCAAGTGAGTAACAAGCAATCAAGTTTTATGAGCACAGAGCCTTGCAATGCTGGAACTTTTATAATTTGTACCAAATTATTAAACTACACATTAGACTAGACACTCATTACAAGAGAAATAATTTAGTCTTGTAGATTTGATAGTCAAGAGAAAGAAAAGTATGACTGTTGAGTTGCTTAGCAGACTGCAAGACTAAGACACAAACACTAGAATATTGGAGACTCCAAATTCCTATTCTAAACTGAGTTTCAAAGTGAGATATTTTCCTTAACATCACAGAAAAAGGGCTGTCAGAATGATATGCCTTGAAAATACATAAAGTTCCATAAATGTACCATTTAGAGTGGGTTTTGTCTCTAATGTTGCAAACACAAGGGCATAGACTTCATTCCTTAGGATAAACTAGGATATGCCTTCACCACCTTCTGCTGAGAAAAATAGCAGGAATTATTCTCCTGCCTTTCTACCATTTCAGGATTTGCCTTTAGGGAAAAATCCCACTGGCAAGGGAAAATACTTTTATACCAGCTTTGTGTCAACAGATAAGCACAACACTCCACAAATGAGGTCTGGGACACAGTATTATCTAGTGTTATTCTTTCCAGGTGCTTCAAAGAAATATTTTTTCGTTACTATTCTGGCACTGTGTCAAAGATAAAATTCTAAGTAAGATTTATGGGTTTCTTTGTTTAAATCCCTTAAAAATCAAGAGATTTATCATTACACTATAAAAAGAGGACAAGTTTAAACAATGCTTGCTTGTTTTTTCATTAGGTTTTAATGGTAGATATTAACAGAGGAAAATATTATTCTGACCATAGACATACTATTTCTTTTTATGCTAAAATAACTATTATTATCATTACTACTACTACTATAAACAAAAGGAAGAAAGTTGTATTTTACTATTTAATTATCCCATTATAAATCAAACTCCTGCTTTTTTAAGCAAAATTATTAGTCCCTTGGTATATGTGTTCATAGCAGACATGTTTCCAAGTCACTATAAAGCTATTGTTAGCTAGCTGTATTATATAAAATGTAATAACAGGAAAACACTGGAATTCTGAGTGTCTTGTGCTTGTGTTGCAGAGAAGCAAGTGATGTTGGGTATTGCACTCACAGAAATGGAAATGACTGATTGCTTATTGTCATGCTCACAACTGTGCATGGAATGTAATTATCTATACAGAGCTTTTGGGATTTGAAGGTGCAAGCAGAATAAATAATATTTTTAATAGGAACTCCCTGACAAAAAGTTCTGGCACCCAAACTTAAAATTCACTTCCAAAGAGAAATGAGCTCAAGTAATGATGTGTGATGTTTTCTCACCTGAATAACGAAAAGAGGCAAGAAAAAGTTTCTTTAACAAAAACAAGCACATTTGTATTGGTCACTGATTTGAGTACAAAGAGAAGGAAAAAGAATGATGGAAACAAAGAAACAAAACCCCACAAGCTTGTCTGGGGTTTAAGTACATGATATAAATGACACAGAAGTTACTAGGTGTGTTTCCATCAGATCGAGTCAAGCAATGGAAACTAAATCCCAGTAGTGACTTGTAAACTATCAGCAGCCCCCCACCAGAATACAGATAAGCATTAATTAAATCTTCAAATCCCATTCTTCCTGCAAGGAATTTAGCCTGACATGTAAGTAAAATTGATAACAGCTCTCTTCACTCTGAGAAATTTAAAACCAATAAATCCAATTTCTTATCCCATTACAGTTTAATGTAAATTGTATAAACAATTCTAGATATACAATTGTGAGCAGTATGTGCTGGGAACACTGAACCCAGTGGCTACAGTACTGTTGCTGTTAAAACCTAAGAAAAATACCCACCTGATCCTAAAAATACACTGAT
Source organism: Galbula dea (assembly GCA_013399015.1). NCBI lineage: Eukaryota > Metazoa > Chordata > Aves > Piciformes > Galbulidae > Galbula > Galbula dea. Next base: position 369,879 of record VWZX01001852.1, on the reverse strand, counting down.
CAATATTTTGAGTACATGGGTAATGAGGAAAGAAGGTAGATTTCAAATACAGTAGAAAATATTTATTTCCCAATCCAAAATTTATAATCATCAAGTATTAGTTATGCTCAATCTTGCTTTCCTCAGAAATAACCTCTTCTGTGTTACATATCTCATCTGTGCATGACTAGGAGTGTCTGTAAATGGGTTTGTTTGAGGTGATGTTTGGAGGTGGGAGTATACGGGAGTTTATTTGTTTAGATTGTTTGTTTGTTTGTTTTGGTGGCTTTTTGTTGTTTTATTTTGGGGTTTTGTTTATTATTCTTGTTTTCTTTTTAATTACAGTGTAACAGAAAGATAAGAAACAAGAGAATAGAAAAGGAACAAATCAAATAGATTGTTCCAGGGTTAAATTTCCAGTGATTTAGCTGCTTATTTCCTCTGAAGTGTGGCATGGAGACATGGAACTGACCCTAACAAGACCCTGTTTATATGTACTTTGTATGCATGGAATTTCCTCCTTTTTTTTTTTCCCCTGTCTCTGATGCATTGCTTTTATATTTTAATAAATCAGCCACAGTAAAATTTATTAGGTTGCATTTTATTTTCCCAAAACACAATTTGTATCAACTGGAACAATTCATAGACTTAATATGAAGAGGGGAAAACTAACATGCAGAGAAGCATACAAACTAAAAATACAAACAAAAATCCTAGAGAAGGTGAAAAATGCAAATCTGACTTCATGCCACTGGTGAATAGATGTACTGGGAGAAGAACTGGGAAAACTGTGCTGTTTCAAACACCTTTGGAATATCTCTTTTCTGTTTGTTCAGTTTCGAAATGGCTCATAATGGTCATGTGCATAATCATGTTATTTCTCTAGATGTCCAACAATCTGACAACAGTAATTCAGTTTTGGATTTTATTCTGACATTGAATCAAAATCCTTGTTAAATTTGGGCAAAACCTGAACAGGGCTTCTTTCTGTTCCCAGGCATTTTATTGCTGCCCTTTGGTTGCCTTTTATCACATAGAGTTTGACCTTGTCACAGCTAGGACACGATGTCATGTAATGTGAAAAGGTGTGACAGAGGCACAGTAATATAACACAATTACAACAAAAGCTATCAAAAAAAAAAACCATTCTGCAAACACCAATTTTAAAAGCTGATTATTTCTAATTGTCCAGATCTCTTGACCACAGATAGCTGAAAGACTGCTAAGTATTGGTCTGAAGGTGACAACAGCTGAGAACAGACTTTTTCACACTTGCTAGTAGAATTTAAAATAAAAGAGACTCAGAATTTTTTCTTTTGTGTTGTCTGTTTTACTTAATTATTTATTTTGACAAATGCAAAGTGTTAAGGATTCTATTGTACATTTGATTTGATTTGGTTTGATTTTTATTTCCCTTGGATATATAATTTTTATATAAAATAATCATAGTTTTTTTAAATTTTTTTTTTGAAATAAACTTGAAGCTTGGCTTTTAAATTTTGCAAGCACAGTTTACAAATATTATTCCCTCATTAACATGGTACAGAAATAATAATTTGTGTAAGTATTAGATAATGCAAAGGTTTTGAAATATTTTGATGCTCAGGAGATGAGAAAGCACAAAAATCCTATGCTCATTTCTTTCAAGAACAAGGTGTTTCTTTTCTCCAGAAACATAAATGTTTTTGCAGGGACTTTCAATAAAAATATCTGTAAGTGGAAGGTTTGGGGTTTTATTTTATATAGCAAAATGCACTGGACAACAGTACTGCTATGAAGATGATTAGGATACTGCAGGTGTTTAGGGAGGATTGCTTATTAAAGTGTTTGCTTTGAGGCTGGAGAGTGTGAGAATGTGAATTGTTGGAGTTTAGGTAAGGAAGAAAGACCACTGTGGCCCAATAGGATGAAAGTTATTCCTGTCTTGAGAGTATGAGTTCAAAGAAGTTGTTTAAACTAGTGAGAGCCACAAGATTTTTTCGTGGAGACTTTGTTTTCATGATATCTATAGCCAAGGGTTAAAAAAAACCAAACCACAAAAACCAACCAAACAAAACAAGCCACCCTAAAAAGAAGAAGTCAATAGACTTCTTTTGTGTGAAATGTCATTTAATATTAGTGGTTCAAGAAGTTTAGAAAAGCTTCAGGTGAATATAATTTTGGACTATATTTTCTGGGAGGCTTTTTTAAGCTTTTCACACAAAAATTCTACTGTAAACTTTGCCACATCTGGGTACACAGTGATGTGCAAAACTACAGCCAAATTGTAATGGAAATGTACTTTTCAGGTTTTTATATCCTTTTATGTTTATTTGACATTAATTGGAGAAAAAAACCTTTTCTGAATACTGTTTTGGGGAAGGAGATATAGAAGTTATTGTTTACCTACAGAGAGGTTTTACTGTTTATATTCACATAGGTCTTCTCCAGTTTAACCATTCCAGTGTAAGAACTACTGGAAAACTTCAAAAATAGGAATTCATTAGTTGGATTCAGTTAACACTTTGATGATTCCCTCTTGCTTACTTTGCTTCCAAAATTAACCCTAGAGGTTTGCAACTGAGAATAGCTATAAAGGAATCTGTCCAGCAACATCAGCCAATGTAGTGCTTAGCCATCTGTTTATGTTTCCTGCTTGACAAATGAGATCACCATTGCCTATTGCAGGGAGAATAATCATATTTTTCTACACCCAACAAATGCATGCTAAGGAAATCTGTACAGGTTTGCTTTGTTTTGTATTAATCTGTCTAGATCTGGGTTTTCCAGAACTAGAAGGACATTGACTAACTGGAGCAAGTTCATCAGAGGACAGCAAATCCAGTGCAGGGTCACAAAGATTGTTAGGGGCAGAAACCTGCTGCATAGATAGAAAGACTGGCAGCTAGGTTTGTTCAGTTTGGAGAAAGCCTAGAAGGAATTTCACTGCTCTCATCAGCAATCTAATGGGAGGGTAGAGAAAAGGCCAAGCTAAATTCCTCTTAGAGGTGCACTATGAAAGGCTGAAAAGCAAGGACACCAATGCTTCAATTAAAAAAAAAAACTATTTTAACCCCCCACAAATTTAATGGCTAATGGTTTAACATTGAAGTTAGCTAAGATTTGATCAGGAGATTGGGCCAGATGACCTCCAAGAGCCCTTACCACCAAAATTACTCTATGAAATCTTTTTTTAAAAAGATGCAGTAAAAAAAGTACATGAAGTGCAAAGGCATCTTGGTGCTTGGGAAGGTTTCATGTCTCCTTAAAAAACCTGCACTTTCTCCTTGTACTGTTAAGACTGCAAAGTAATTTAAAATGGGCATTTCTGAGAGGGTTTTTTTCTACATAGGTGACACCTGTAAGTATTTTTGAGCATCAAGATTTCAAAATAGAGAAACCACAGAGTCACTGTGACATAGCTCTTGTTCAGTTCCTTATTCTCCAAGAGGTTGCACATTATGGTTCTGTAAGAGCTGCTCATTGCCTTGCTTGTAGAGCTAGATGATTTGGTTAGTATATTGTAATATTTAATTATGCCTAAGCTACTATTTCAAATACTTATTCTACCAGAAATGTGTTCTGGGCCTAGAATTATACAGATTGCAGAAAAATTCTCTTTTAGGTTGTTGTACTACAGATTTTTCATGAAATTATCTGTACCATAGGACAATAGAAGTCAAACATGCACTCTGAATTTCATAAATTTGTTTAAAAAATTTTTGGTGCAACTTCAGAAAACAAAGTTGATGATGATTCTTGGGGAAATCTGTAGGCAGAGCAACCTCATATTTTAAGCATGTCTGGAAGTCCTTAAATATTTAGATATTATGAATACTAACTGAGAAACCCGAGTAGTCTTTTAGTACTCTACAATAATTTTCATTTTGATCGATGACTACTCACTTTCAGTCCAAGACATATGTTAAGTATCCTATTTTTATTAGTTTTTAAGTAAGATATTCCAAGCAATGAGTACCACAATTCAATAAATATATATTTATTGCCATGTGCACTGTGGCTGATACAACTTGCTTAGTTCTATGATGTTTTGAAATCGATCTGTAAAGGAAAACTAAATTAAAAAATAGATACATAATATAGGCATGACAGAAATCTATCAACTAATAATCACCATTTAAAGAAAACCAAGTCTCCCAAATTTCTGATACTTATGAAGTATATGTGAGTTTTGCCAAATGTCCTAAAGATGCACAAATTGAGGAAACTAATGACTGAGGAAGAGATCCTCTAGTGAACTCCATTAAATGAAACACACAATGTACCAAAAATGGTGATAGTTTTAATTCTGTATCTTGTGGAAGAGTAATTTCTTTTAAAAAATCATGTTTAATTATTAAGGAAGATATTTCAAAAGAGTCAAAGGACAGACTGTTTCTGCTGAAAGGCAACAGATTCTTTAACTCATTTTTGTTTCAAAAATGAACACTTCTGGGAGAAATGGGTCAAAACCAATTAACTTATAAAAACTATGTAGAAACTGAGTTAAATCAGTGTGGATGCAAGATTACAAGGATAATCCCCTTAATAAATTACAGCAGCTAATAGCCAACCTTTCTTAGTTTGAACAGCTCTATTTCCTAAAAAGGTTTTAGATCCATCCTGTGTAGATCGTTAACATATAAATAAAGTAGGCAAATACAACTGCAGAAGATTTGCATCATAACAGAATTCTTATAATTTATAGGCATGTAGAATTAAAGAAGAAGAAGGAGGAAAAGGAAAACTAAAAAAAAAAAACCACCACAACAAAAACCTAAAAACAATTAAAAAAAAACCACAACAAAACCTCCCCACTTGGCCAGTACCTCTATAGAGTTTCCACAACAGTAAATGGAAATATAACCTGACACCTGTACTTGCTTTTAACTAAATTTTCCCACCCTTATTCACTAATAAGGCAAACTTATTAATTCCTTTTCATTCTTTATCTGTTAGCCTTCTAGATATCAGCTATTCAGCAACTCTTATCAGACAGTGGCTAAACAGGTCAACACCACCAAATAAGCCTGATGAAAGAGAGAGATGAAGGTCCCTATCTTTGGAAGTGTAGTGAAGGTTTTGGTCACTGATATGACCAAGAACTTAGACAAAGAGGAAGGAAGACAAGAAGGATTTTTGTGGGTGGCCATGCAAGAGGACCATGAGTAAGAAAGCTAGTCACCAGCTTATATGTCATGAAATCTTGTCTTTTAAATGAGTGATTGCACAACCAGTCTTTTGAGTCTCTCTTTATGCAGAAATGAAATTAATAAAGACATTTTCCACTGTAATAGGCATTGCTGAATCACTTCCTGATTGTCAGTTGTTATCTACATGAAAAATACAAATTTTTTCTCTGTTGGACCAAGTTTCTGACATTTGAGGAGTCATCTGCCATGAACTGTAACTATTAGTGATGTCAAAGGACCAAAATTCAAATGATCATTTAATGTTGTCTGACATGAGAGAAAACATAATTGAATTCTAAACAAGTAGTGTCATAGTCTATGAAAAGATTGCTGCCTGGATGGCAGGAATAACCCCCCAAAGAGATGCTGCATTTCACACAGAAAAAAAAACAGCTGGTAAATAAATCAGATGTATTTTTGTTTAAATACTGCATAAATAAACCTAACCAAATCTTTTTTTCTTTTTTGCCTTTTTTGTTCCTTTATTTCTAAAGACAAAAAAGTAATTAAAAGAATGCATCAGGGAATAAGTAAGAGCATGTCTGCAGCTTTCCTAAAATATTTAAGCATGAAGAACAGAACATGAGATCAAGAGGACTCTTCATTTACATGGAAGGCCTTACTAAGATAATAAAATTATCTTGGCTCATGGTGCAATATGCTTAAAATATGACAATGTTCAGGCCAAAAAAACCATGGAAAATGATGCCATGCTGGTTAAGGACTTTAGTGTACATTTGCTGTTTATTTGAGTATAATTATACTGAAGTCTTGTTGTTAATGATCTGGTTGTTATTGTGTAAAACCAGGCAACCAACAGTAAACAGAGGTTGGGCCATGTATTTAAATCCCTCAATAACCAGCTCAAGAAAAACTAGAGGAAGAAAAGGGAAACCTTGATGGAAAACTCCCAAATATTTTAACAAGTAGAATTTCTCAGGAATAGATTTATTTACATTAAATACAATATAAATAAGATATTTGATCCATTGGCTGAAAATGGTCATATGAAGTATTTTACTTGTTAATAAATTCCTTTTTTTGATTAGATCTGCTCACTTCTTTGCCAACACTCTATGATACTATTTTAGTTATCATGGATATAAAGGGATAACTCAGGCTTAATGTAATGGAATAATTTAGAAGATCACACTTATTTTTAAATGGATTCATTTATAATTGCTTGCATAACAGGATATCTTAAAACTAGACATTTTTGTGTCATCATCATGACTTTTTGACTGTTGGAACTCTGCATCAGCATTTCAACTCAATACATCTTAGTGATGACTTCAAGTACAGTTAATATGTCCTCATTATGCTCAGAACAAAGATGCCACAAACAGTTTCTGGTATACAAAGATTAAATTCATCTAAGCATTTTGCTTGATCTGGAAATTAGTATCTATTTATGAAAGAAATATTAATTATGCTTTCAGTCAAAGTCCATACAATTAAAGGAACCTTTCCTCAGTATATAAAAATATTAAGGCCCTGAGCCAGGAAAGAGTCTGGAGAGCATATAAATCCATACACACTCAAATGTTTGTTAGAATATTTTTTGAAGACTCATCAGTTTAAAATCAAAGAATAAAGAAATCAAATGCTAAATAAATATATAAATATAAATGAAAGTTTATACATAAATATATAAATTTCACAGGCTGTGTTTTCTGAGATGCCCAATCCAATAAAGAGTCTCAGAAAGTTACTGATATTTGATGAATCAGTGCTGCATTGCATAAGAAAGACTGATATATATGCAGAAAAAGGAAATATACCTTTCATATACCAGTCTCAGTTTGAGAGCACAGACATAGTCAGATTCTTTCTAAACAAATGACTAGTAAATATGCCATAGGTATGGAAAGTATAACTCAGTGTAGAGACTTTTCTTTGCAGTTCCCACTCCCCTTGAAATATCTAGTGTCTTCAGATTTTATTGATTTCTCTCTGAGTACTTCCTTAGGATTCACTTACTTGGAAGCTAATTTTGCATGTACACATCCCAATATATTTTAATCAAAATACATTCTGATACATAAAAAGACTGTCTCCTATGTCACATTCTCAGTAATTCAAAAACCAGCTATACATTTTAATGGAAATTATTTCTGCAAAACAACTATTTGAGCCATAATAACAGTCACATGAGAAAGAAACAACAAAGAAAGAGGCCTGAGATCGCATGGCAGGAATACAAATGTAATTACAATCAGCTTTTATTTGTCAGACTTAGAAATATGAAATGTGCATTCACAAAAATAATCATAAAACAAACTGTCCCAGGTTACCACTCAATTTTATGCTATTTCTTTCTGAGGAACACACAGATATGAAGAAAAAAACTAATTCTAAACCAGACCAAATGTGAAAAATTGTGTAAAATATAAATCATTTATTTAAAACATTCAATTGCTGACCCAGTCAGATTTATTTAAAGCAAAACACCACCTCCTGCATATCCAATTAATGGTTGCCATGGCAAAGAAGAGTTCCTACTACACTGCCTTATTGCAGTATGAGTAGCAATTGCAAGTATATCACTCAGAACATTTCCGTAATGATATTAGCTGGTCTATCCAGCATCAGACAATTATTTTTGTGAAGCATCAGGTGTTCAATATTTATCCTCATAAAAATTAAATACAAACATTCAGATATCATGGAAATGGATTCCCTTATACATCACCATCCTACTTTCTCTCATTAAATATTTTCTTAGCAATTAGATTAGGATGGGAAACAGATCTTTTAGTAAGATTTCTGTATGAAATGGCTATGATCTTTACAGTATTTTAATTTTTGAGTGACAGCTGGTTATAAAATGTGTTCAGAATGAAATAATATATTTTGCAAAAAAAAAAATGTCATTAATGAGCCTATACTGGTGTGCAAAAGAGGTCCTCAGTGAAATACAACTTCATTCTACCTGGTTTTCAAGGATTTACTTGCAGGATAATGGCTGGATTGGACACACCTTAACATTGTCAGATTTTGTAGGAAAAGAAGAGTTTACTGCACCCTCAAAATTACATGTTAATGAGGGAGCCATCTAGATGAAAAGTAAGGACTACTCTGAACTTCTTCCTCTGCTTTGAACGTGAGTATCTTTAAACTGCTGTGATCTAGGGTTCAAAACTTTCACTTCAGAAATGTTTTAGGAGTACACATTGTGGTTATTTTTATAATCACTCATCCTGCAGTCCAACCTGGAGAGATAGCTGCCTTCAGGACACTGCTTTCTTCTCTAGACTATAATTACATCTTTCAGTGGGGTTCATTTTCTGTATCTCTGAAGCTGGGCTGCATGCTGAAATGGATGCTGGAAGTAATCCACTCCAATGACACTCAAAGAATAAAAGCAATCAAGAAACCCTGTGGTTCAGAGAGGCTGGGATCAAGGAGTTCAAGGTTATGCCCACAGAGCAGTTTCTGGGTTTCTGGACAGTCATACTTTAAATCCCTCCATAATTCTGAGAGAAGGTACTGGATCTTTAAGCAATTTCTTCTCTTTGAAGTGAGGACCTTTCTTCAACATTATGGAACCATGCTCCTTCTTCAGCTTAACCTTTCAGGGGAAATGTTTTCTCATAAGAAACCTTCATCTTTGAAATAACTTTAATTTCCAACAACTGAATAAGGAATCTAACTAAGGGGAAAATATACAGTGATGATAATAATGAACTAAGCATAGGAAAGAGGAACTCTTGGTGAAGGACCAATAATAAAGATGAAGGACTGGTAGAGCTGACAAAATTATTGTTCTAGTCGTAATAAGGATCCTGACATTGTGGAACTCTGTCTTTTGACAAATCCCAAGAAACAACTGTCATGCATGTGTGTAGCAAGCAGAAATGATGCAGTCTTCAAAGCCAAACTTCATAGCTGATCATTTTTTTCTCATTTGAGAATGTGTTCTTATGCCTAGCTCCTGGTTGGGTTTGCTTTGGTTTGGTTTGATTTGTTCCTTGTTTGTTATTATTCCTCTCTGGGTTTTTTGTGGGTTTTTTTTCCCCACACCTTATCCACAAGATCACTTTGGTAGACAGCTTGAAGTGTAGTTTTCCATAAGAAAATATGATCAGAATATTTTTACATACCCAAGACCAATCATATGGAAAAGAAGAAAATTAAGATAGAAACCTTGAAACTATTTTCTTTAGTATGAAATACTTATTAGTAATAGCACAATAAACTCATTAAATAATCATAATTATATACAAAGAAGAAACAAATAGATAAAGACAAAGTAGTATGATTTGATATTTTAGATAGATTTTTGACTATATTTGACATCTGTGGAAAAAAAAAGAACAAGCCAGCAAGCAAAATTAAGGTTCACTGCACATATTCTTATTTGTAGCACTGACCTTGAATGTAACAAAAACTGAAGCTGGCTGTAGGCGACAGAAGTAGCTGGAAAATCTGGAGTCATTCTCATCATTTTCAACAGGATTTTACAATGCTTTTGTTTTTGTCTTTTGGCACATACTGTAACCAATAGCTTCATTTAGCAACATCCAGCAGTTTGATGGATCAGATTATGTTTTAAATGAATGAAACTAATTTTGCTTGCAGTAACTTCGACCACACCAGCTGTTATTGTTATCACTGCCATCATCATCATCATCATCATTATCAGCATAACTATAATTACATTTAGAAAGATAAATCTAGAGAATACAGCAGAGGAAAGACAGAGTGCCAGGACATGGGGTTATTCTTTGTTTATGAGTCTTAACAGGATTGCTTTACTTCAGTCTGTGTGGTGGCAGCTCCCTGCAGCAGGTTATTTAGTGTCCTTTGTTAGAAGTTATGGTGATTTCTTGTGTTCCTCTCATGCAAGGTGTAAATAACCAATATGAAATTATCTGTTGATATTTTCTACATAAAGCTTAGAATCAGTTTTGACTATATGATAAGTAGACTCACTAGATTTGTTTCTTTCATTAAAAAGGGAACACCTGCAACTCAACAGATCCTCTTATTATTTCCATATAATATATCATGTATATGAAATGTATAAAGACATTTTAAAAGCTAAACATAGAAATAGAAAAATTCACTCAGTTCCACTGAATACTGATTGGGTATTTCTGAAGTACTATATTCAGTATAGTCAAATGTCAATTTGAGTCTAAATATCCATAGAACATGATCAAAGTATACTGGTTTGGGGTGAAACTATGGGAAGAGAAAGAAAGAGAAAAATGTAGTGTTGTGATTTAAGCCCACTCAGGTGGTACTGAACACCATACAGCCATTTGCTCACTCCTATCTTGCTGCAGTGGGATGAGGAGGAGAAAATACTACTCCAGCAGTGTAATGGGAAAGGGCATGGAGGTTGTGGTCAGTCCCAGTCTGTTCTATTTTGTTTCTGCCACTACTTTCTCCTCAGGGGAAAAACTCCTCACAGTCCTCTCTTGCAACAACACAGTGTCCCTCCCATAGGAGACAGTCCTCCATGAACTCCTCTTAGCAACGTGGGTCCTTTCTGTGGTTTTCAACCCTCTCTGTGACAAATCACTCCAGTGTGGACTTCCCTAAGAGCCATGGTCTCCTTTGTTCCTGGGTGAGGTCCTCTACAGGCCACAGACAGGATTCTTCTCCACTGTTGATCTCTGAGGGACACAGGGGTTCAGCCTGCCATAGGACCACAAGCCAAAGGGGAACCATTGCTCCAGTGTCCCTCCCTTTTCCTTCCTCACTGACCTCAGTGTCCACATGATTATCTCTCCCACAATCCCCAAAGCAAAAGAACTCACCCAACAGGTTTTTCCTCTCTTAAATAGGTTATCTCAGAGGCACTGATTGACTTGGCCTTGCATGAGGCAGGTTCCACTTGGAGCTAGGAGAGTTTCCTAAAGCTTCTTACGGGAGCCATGCAGTAGCCCTTTACCACACTACCAAAACACTGCACAAACCCAACACATGTAGTCAGTATATATTCTGCTGTTTATCTCACATGCAGTAACTCTGTGCATATAATCAGCTGTCCATTTATAACTGTATAATGTGAGAGTAACTACAAAATCAAGCATCACTGAAATTCACATCTCTGAACTCTCAGCTTTAAATTTAACACCACTTGCAGTCTGACATCCCCGTTCTCATTAACTCCACAGCAAACATGAACATGAATATGTTTGCCACTAAAAACAGCACAAAACCCAAAATCAGTCTTTTCATTAGGTTTTCAGATGTTTTTTATTCTGAACATTACCTCATTGACTGAGTCAAAATTACTGCAGTTCAGGAGTAATACTATTAGATCTCAATAGTTTTGCAGACTTCAGAAAAAAACTGAGGAAAGTTGCTGTTTTTCAATTACACAAATTCTACATTAAAGAAAAAGGTTCTAAAAATTATACTTCAAATAATCTCCCTGCCACTTTATTAATAAAACCCCCAAACCTAATATTCAATTAATATTTCTTAAATATGATAATTGATAATGGCCATGATAACGTTCAGTCAAAGCTCCAAACCACCATGGAACTACTTGCTTGCTTCTAGACACAGAACTGGACTTCCATTCTATGACACATTAAGATTTAGTGTACAGTCTTTCATGAGTCTGAAGATCTAATCACCTGTTCACTCTCTGTTTAGACCTCAGGGATGAGCAGGTTATAAATAGGCAGGCTATCTCCTAACACTGTCATTATCCATTCCCAGATTCAAGAAGCTGAGACAACAGGCAAATTTAAAGAGGAAGTAATTTAGGGTCAGGAACAATTGTTAGTTTTCTTTATGATTTCCAAGACCAAGGTAGAACTTGAAGATAAACTGGTTTTCATAATAAGGGGAGGTATTATTGAGTTAAAACATCTCCCATTGTTCCTGCTAGGTTTCTCTTTGTGTCAGAATTTTGGGTCCAAATATATTCCTTACCTAGATTTCTGTAGTTCTATAATATAAACTTGTGAAGTTATTTATTTATTTTTACATTTTAATGACTACTTAATACTTCCCCACATTCCCCCTAAAAAAAAAGATGAACTTTAAAAGACTTAATATTAGGATAAACTACATACATTTCACTTATTTCATGTTAAAGTAAAAGTAATGGTTGTGGGAATGAAACTTCAAGTTAACAACAGATAGCTATATATATGCAGAAAGAATGCCAGAAGTATAACATAAGAACACTAATTAAAAAGCTGAATAGCTATTAAACTGTTCAAGTCTTTATTTCTACAGATTGACAAAGTCAGCTTGAATGTTAAACACACAAATGCTGACAAAGACCATGCACATCTGATCTTCACCTGAGAAACAAAAAATGTTTCTTATTTAATACCTAGGCTTTTATACAGTAATACATTTAATATAAATTTAACAAAATGTGCTGAGGAGATTGAATTATATGTTCACACATTTTGTTCAAAGGGGATTAGTTTCTCTAAGTAACCATTGTTAAATGTTGCACTGTTGGCCCTAGTTTTTCAGAAAATGAAGAAAAATTTCTTCACTCATGAAGAAAGAGCATTAAAAGCTATCTTAAGTCTGTTCACAGAAGAATACTGAATACAGTGATAGAGTAAACTTGGAGTGTGAGTCACTGCAATATGAAACCTAGAGCTATCAGTGTCTGTAGAGTAATAGATAAAAAATGCTCAAGGTTTCTGTCATTGACTAGAAGGAAGTTCTCCTCCTGTTCTTTTCAATTTCTTCCTTGCCCTTTTTTGATTATCTCCTTATAGCCTTTAGGGCTTTTCCTGCTGTCAAAAACTGAAATATACCATTATTTATAGCACTGGAGGGAAAAAAAAAAGACAGGAACTCCTGAGCATACTAATTTTTTTTTTTTTTCTTTCACTTAAGCCTTTTCAGACCATTCTGTAAAATCAAATTTAACTACATGGGTTAATATGTCACTAATATGAGGAATTCTACATTGCTACAGCCCCTTCTCGATATGAATCGTCTGGTCTTCAGAGACCTCTTTTTGGGACCCCTTTTTATTCTGTACTTGGTTAATGGACTTACTGTTAATAATTAGTTTAAAAATAATTTAAGGATTAATTACAAATAATGCTAGTAAATCTACTGAAAAGAACTAAAGCATTTTGTTCAAAAATGAAAAAAAATGAAATCTATAGGAAGGTGACTAGCCTGAGTAGATCATCCATCAATTAACATCTGGATAATACCCCAAATGGGTCCACAAATTGATTTGCCAGCAATGACTTCCCAGAGTAATCTGATTGAATTCAAAGAGAGAAAAATTAAAAAGAATGAAGGAAGAAGTGAACTATCTGTGTTTAATCTTCAGTTTCATCAGAAATCGATTAACTAGCTGACTTTGGGTCCAAAAGAATTAATTATACTCAGTCTTCGCTATAATTAACAACACTATGGCCATCTCCCAAAATATTCATTAAACAGTCAGGAACAATATGAAATTCAAATTAAAATTGGAAAAGAGATTAAATAGAAGTAGTCATCTCTAAAAAGAATCATGCCACATCTGAGATGAAATCATTTAAGCAATACAAAATATGGAAATACATTTTGTGTTACATTTAATTATCATTAATTCCAGCACTGCAAGCTGGCAGCTATTTTAGGCTCATTACAAAGACTAAAATGGGCTGGAATTTTAATAGAAATCAATCCTCATTGGAATAATGGGAATATGATTCAAACTCACAGGAAGTTTAGTTTTAAAATCCAAGTTTTCTTTTTGATTCTGTTTAACTGAGGTAATTTGCATTCAGCAACATGTCTACCATTCATGTTTAAAAAGCTGAGAAAAAGACACCTAGCTGGGAAGGGAAAGAGATAGAAGAGGAAGAAGACATGCAGTTTTAATACATGTTTAGGAATCCCTTTTTTCCATATTTCCTAATCCTAGTGATGGAGATGAGTAATGCTGCCATTTGCCATATTGAATCTATTTGCAGATTTTGCATGTAGAGTGTTTTCACCCCCCTGTAATTCTACCTTCCTATATCTGGCACATTTTTCTTCTGAATTTCAATATCATTTAGACAGTAAAAGTCAAACATTTTTTGCTTAAAATTTTATTATTCTTTTTTTTAAATTCAAGTATCATAAACACTTATTTTATCCCTTTCTATAGCAAATAATTGCTGCAGAGAAAATGTAACATTATTTTCAAAATAAAAAGTGTTGATTATTTTTAAGACTTACACCAATGTTTATGTAGAAGAAAATACACTAGAGCAAATCAGTTAGGAAACAAAAATCTATCTATATGTGTCATTAATTATAAAAGTTAAGTCTTCCATTAGTTTACAATTTTATTTTTGAACCACTTTTTGCTGAATACACAGAAGGCAACTGCTCTCAGTTCTTAATTCATATGCAGATGTCATTTCTGCTTGCTGTTGACACCTTAAATATGTCTGTTAACAGTAAAAAAACCAGGGTTTTTTTACAAGTTGTTGGAATGTATCCTGCATGTCGGCTTTTCTCTTCCTCAGTCCTCCAGCTGGCTTGAATAAGGACTAATCCACTGGCAGAATGTTGACTCTCCATACAACACTGATCTTTATTTCTGTGGTAGGTTGACCCTGGACAGATGCCAGGTGCCCACCAAAGCTGCTCTGTCACTCCCCTCATCAGCTGGACAGGGCAGAGGAAATATAACAAAAGGCTCATGGGTTGAGATAAGGACAGGGAGAGATAACTCACTAATTTCCATCAAGGGCAAAACAGACTTGGGGAAAAAATTAATTTACTTTATAACCAATCAAATCAGAGGAAAGTAGTAAGAAATCTTAAAACACCTTTTCCCCACTCCTTCCTTCTTCCTGGGCTTAACTGTACTCCCAATTTTCTCTACCTCTACCTCTTCTTTATCACAGGGGGAGAAGGAATGGGCATTGTGGTCAGTTCATCACACTTAGTCTGTGCCACTTCTTCCTCACACTCTTTCCCTGTTCCACTGTGGGCTCTCTCTCACAGAAGACAATCCTCCACAAATTTCTCCAGTGTGAACCCTTCCCACATATTACAGTTCTTCCTGAACTTGTGGGTCCCTTCCACAGGGTATAGTCCTTCAGGAACACATTGTTCCAGCATGGGCTTCCTACAGAGCCAAGTCTCCTTCTGGCATCCACCTGCTCCAGGATGGAGTCCTCCACGTGCTGAAGGTGGATGTCTGCTCCACCATTAACCAACATGGGCTGCAGGGTGACAGCCTGCCTCACCATGAAGCACCTCCTTCCCCTCCTTCAATGACCTTGGTGTCTGTCTGCAGAACTTTTTATTCCATGTATTCTCGCTCCTCTCTCCTAGCTGCTGCTGCACAGTAACTTGTTTCCCTTCTTAAATATGCTATTTTAGAAATGCTACCACTGTCTCTGACAGGCTTGGTCTTGGCCAGTGGTGGGTCTATCTTAGAGCTGTCTGGTATTGGCTTTATTAGACATGGGGGAAGCAGATTTTCACATCTCTTTTTGAAGAAGGTTCAACAGAGACCAAAGACAGTTAGGACTGGAGCATTTTCCCTGTGAGGAGAGCCTGAAGAATCGAGTTTGATTCAACCTGATGAAGAGATAAATTCAAGGGCACCTAACAGCAGATCCTCAATGCCTGCAGAGAAATTATCAGGAAGATGGAAGAATTAGTCTGGACAGATTTTACAGGAGTGCATGGTAGGGGGACAAACTGGATATAAGGAGAGCCTTTTTCCTCAGGAGGAGAGGTAGGTAGTGGAGCAGGTTTCCCAGAGAGGCTCTGCAGATTCTGTCATTGGAGATTTTCAAGATTTGGCTGGATAAAGTCCTGAGTACCCTGCTCTGACCTCAGATTTGACTCTGCTATGGGCAGGAGTATGGACTAGAGGCCTTCTGCCCCCTGTTCCAGCTTGAATTATCCTATAATCCTATTACACTAAATACAGGAAAATATACCCAGCCAAGTTACAGGAAGATGAAGTATGACTAATAAATCAATACAAAGACTGCTATCATTCTGTACATCTGAATTAATAGGCTTACCACATGTTGTTTCTGGGAATACAAATGCTTTGTCTCAGCAATTATCCTGGAATGTGAATGAATTATGAGATGATACAGGGACATAGACAAGAGCTTTGAAGGTTTTCCTGTGGTTCAGCATTGAGAGCAAAACCATCTGCAATTTGCACATTGCATGTACAACACAGAGATATTAGATGAATGTTTGCTTGTATTCCATCTTTAAGACATGTTTAGAAGAGCTTTTCAGAGATGACTGCATTCCTTGAACAAACTACAGAAATTGTGATCAAGTGATCAGTACATAAGAAATATATCTCAGTTAAAACAGTGTTTTGGGATCAAGATGAAAGTTTTATCCTTCTAAGAAACTGCCAAGTCTGTATATTACAGCAAAATGAGTGGTAACCAACCCCATATTGAACTGCAATTTCAGATATTTATACTATAAAGACATTAGCCTAAATAGCAATTTCCTCCAATTTAGTCTGTGTTAGCAATGGGACTTCCTCTATCTGTGAAAATAACCTGCTAACATTTACAAGAATCCTGTAATTTAAGCACTTTGGACATTCAGGACTGCACTGGATTTGCATGGTAAGGCTTTTTTTAGCAGGGAGAGCTACAGAGGTGGTTTCTGCAAGAAGCTGCCAGAATCTCCTCTTTGTTAGATAGAACCAATGCCAGCTGGCTTCAAGATGGACCTATCTCTGGCCAAGGCCAAATCCATCAGTAATGCTGGTAGTGTCTCTGTGATAACATATTTAAGCAGGGGAAAAACCCTGTATAAGGGCTGCTGCAGCTGGAGTAGTGAGAATTTGTAAAAGAAACAACTTTGCAGATGCCAGTCACTGAAGAATGTGGTGGAGGAGGTGCTTCAGGCACCAGATCAGAGATTCTCCTGCAGTTTGTGGTGAAGACCATGGTGAGGCAGATTGTCCCTCAGAAGCCCATGGAAGTTAACAGTGGAGCAGATACTTGCAGCCTGTGAAGGACTCCATGCCAAAGCAACTGGATAAACAAAGGAGGCTGTGATCTGATGGGAAACCTGCACAGCAGCAATTTTACTGGCAGGACCTGTGGGCCAATAGAGAGAGGATCCCATGTTGAAGCAGATGTGCTGGCAAGAGGTGTGACTGGGTAAGTAAAAATAGTGGAGTAACCTGCTCCTGAAGGTCTGCACCCTGTGGAAGGGACCCACACTCAAACAGTTTGTGAAGAGGTGTAGCCCCTGGGTAGAACTGCTGGAGCAGGGAAAGGGTGCTCCCCCTGAGATGGAAGGGTCAAAAGACATAATGTGGTGAACTGATCGCAATCCCCACTCCTTGTCCCCTTGCACAGCTGGAGGTGAAGAGAGAGAATTTGGGAATAAAGTTAAGCCTAGGAAGAAGGGAGGGCTGAAGAAACTTGGGTTTATTTCTCATTATCCTATTCTAATTTGATTGCTAACATATTAAATTATTCTATTCATCAAATTGAGTCTGTATTGCCCTGATGGTAATTGGTGAGTGATCTCTCCATGTCCTTATCTCCGTCTATGAGCCTTCTGTTAGATGTTCTCTCCCCTGTCCTTCTAAGGAGGAGGAGTGACAGAGAGGCTTTGGTGGGCACCTGACATGCAGTCTGGGTCAATCCATCACAATGGAGGAGGAAATTACAACATCAGGTTTGTCCTTAAAAAGAAAGCATGCTCTACTATGCTGTTGCTGTGGTTTGGTGCATGGACAGTTCTGTTCAAATCTGATGCATAATTCATTACAACATTTGAGAAACCTTCCCAGATTAAAGATGAAGTCTGTAACACTAAACAATAAACCAAACTTCCTGGACCTCTGGAAGACTTTTAAAAATGCTTATTTTACAGAAGTTTAATTAGATTGATTAGGATTACTGAGCTGTGCATATAAGAGTCCCCTAAAGGCCATTTGTTCTCATGAAAGATTTGTACAATAATTAAACTGTAGCAGGACACTCAGCTGTAACTTCTCATCATCACCCTTACCAACTAAATAGTGGGAGGGGAAAGCAGAAGATGTACTTTCTGAAAGCCATGCAAGCAGAAAATACATTCTTTAAAACAAAGAGAGAACCCAGGAATTTATAAAAGGGGCACTGATTTTTGATGTATTGAACAGGTTGTTGTAATCTCCTGTAACAAGTAGCTTCTACCTATTAATTAGCCAGATTCTCCTTCATGGAAGACTTATTTGAGTTTATTAATGAAAGTCACAAAACAAACAAATAAATGAACAAAAAAGCACTAATCCTTTCCCCATTATGTTTGTAAATTAACTTCAAAACATAGACTAAAAAATCAAATAAAACCATGCTTAAATCCAGAGGTCTACAAATTTATCAGGAAAGATTTCTGGGACATCTCAAGCCAACCACATATCATAGAATCATAGAATATTAGGAGTTGGAAGGGACCATGACAGAGTTTTGAAATTGTTTCTGCTTTAGGATTTACAAAGACAGATGTCTTACTCTTTCAGCATTCAGTTGTGTTCAGATCTACATGATTCTGAGAATATAGAACTCTTCATATATGGTGAGAAATTCAGTTTCATGTCTAACTAATCTTTTTTAAAGGTAATCTAGATGTGCATGGTTTTTGTACAGTGTCATTAAAGTGACATAACTACCAGGATATTATTACACTCCTGAAATACTGGTCCATATCAGAATTAATGTATAGCTTAAATAGCTGTTTCTTCTAATTTCCAAAGGGCATCTTTTCAAGGGAAGCTCAAATAGTGAAAACCTTGCCCCATTTAGTGCACTAGCAAAACTAATAAGGTAATTTTCAGTCTACAATAAGAATTCATACATTGGAAAGATTAATCTTAACATTAGACATTTTTGACTACATATTAATTATGAAAAGCAAGAAATACTACTCAAGCATAGTGTCGATCTGCTTGAGGGTAGGGAGGCTCTGCAGAGGGACCTAGACAGGCTGGATCAATGGGCAAAGGCCAATTGTATGAATTTTAATAAGGCCAAATGTCAGGTCCTTCATTGTGGTCACTACAACCCCTGGCAGCACTACAGGCTTGGGGAGGAATGGCTGGAGTGGTGCCCAGCAGAGAAGGACCTGGGGGTGTTCATTATCAGCTGGCTGAACACGAGACAGCAGTGTGCCCAGGTGACAAAGAAGGCCAATGGCATCTTTTACTGTATCAGGAATAGTGTGGTGCCGGGAGGTGATCTCGCTCCTGTACTTGGCACTGGTGAGGCCACACTTTGAGTATTGTATGGAGTCTTGGGCACCACAGTATAGGAAGGACATTGAGGTGCTGGAGAGGGTGCAGAGAAGGGCAACTAGGCTGAACAGGGCTCTGGAGAACAGGCCTTATGAGGAGAGGCTTCGGGAGCTGGGGCTGTTTAGCCTGGAGAAGAGGACGCTGAGGGGAGACCTTATCACTCTCTTCAGTTACCTTAAGGGAGGTTGTAGAGAGGCGAGTGTTGGCCTCTTCTCCCTTGTGACTAGTGACAGGTCTAGAGGGAATGGGCTTAAGCTGAGCCAGGGTAGGTTTAGATTAGATATGAGGAAGAGTTTCTTTACTGAAAGAGTGGTTAGATGTTGGAATAGGCTGCTCAGGGAGGTGGTGGAGTCACCATCCCTGAAGGTTTTCCAAAAAAGGCTGAAATGGAAAGGATTAAGTGGCACATATTCACAGCCATGCATTAAAAGGGATGTACACTGATGAAGTCAGATGCATGATACTCTGAAACTATTGCTTTCCTGATCTACATTTAGTGCTTTAGGCTGTTGACTGAATTACAAAGATTTTTCTTATTCTTTTGAAAATATGAAGGTATTTGTTAAAGATGTATCATTGAAAGATGTGTTGAACTGTAAGTATGAAACATAGAAACATAGGAACATCATCACAGTTGGAAATGACTCAAGAAGCTGAGTATTAAACATCAATATGAGGTGTTAGACTTCTTTATGTTTCTATGGTTTGCCATATTTATATACAATTTATTCACATTACCAAAGATTACTGTTACCATTGCTATTGTTCTCTGTGATTGTTTTGATCTTGTTGTAACATGATAATAATCTCCACCTTCCTGCTTTACTCTGATTTTTAAAAGGCTGTTGTTTCCTTCCATCCCCCTGCCCTGATCATACTCAGCAGAGGCAAGTACAACTTATCTTTCTCTCTTCCACTTGATCTGATCATTATCTTTTCAAAGTATTAGAATATCTTTTTTATTTATTAAAAACTAAAAAATCCTGGCATCCACAGGATCCTGTTGCAACGAGTTTGACACTTAATTAAACAAACATCCCTTCTGTTCTCTCTGAACCTATAATCTAACCTCACTAGAAGTCTCTTTTATCTGAAAACGTTATTGTTTCATAATCATTTTCATTAAACTAATGAAGATTTTTAGATCTCTTCCATATCCTTCTTAAGTCATATCTTTTCTATCCTAAGCAAAAACTATTATATGTCTTTATTATACATGTTGTCTTTGTCTGTACTTTGACATAAAGAAGAATGATGCAAAAAAGAAAGAAATCAGAACCACATTCATATTCAAGCTGTGAAGGCACCGATTACACACAGATGAAAGAGGAATAATTGCAATGGTTAATGATTAGGCAGGCAGAATAAGAAGAGAATTTACTTAGGGGACAAGTGTTAAGGAACATTTACATGGTGAAAATCCCAGGCATTAAATGGTCTATCTTTAATGCTATGAAAAATTAAGTACAGGAAAAGTTGTAAAATTTATAATATTTCTAAAATGATAACACAACTGCTTTAGCAATCTTTCCTGGGTTTAATGTATCATTCCTAATTTTATTTGGATAACTTAGTTTTTTACCTGCTGTTTCCCTTAATTCTGTTTGGTTTTGTCTTCTCTCTTTCTTTTTTCTAAACTGAAATAAAAATAAATAAGTAAAAATGAAAATATAACAAAACCACTTTAACATCCCAGAATTTGCACTTAGCATTGTGATAGTTTACATTAACATCTGGTTATTATCAAAAAGCTGGCCTCAGGGATTTTTTTCCCCCCCAGGGTATATCTAAGATGAATGATATGATTAAATGTTTGCTTATATCCATGAACAATATTAATTTTTTGAACCAGAACGCAGCCAGGTGTTGTAAGCTATAACCATGAGCTTGGTGATGTGGAATTTGTTATTCTGCAGGGCTCAGGGCCAAAATTTTTCATTCAATTGTTCTGCACCAACAAGATTTTCAATAGAGCTCAGCATATTATCACTCCCACTGCAATAGTTATGGCCAAACTTAGAAAAAAGCCCAACAGCTACCGCAGTGAGGCCTCTCAGAAATCTGGCACATGGTAACATCCTGAAGAGCTGAAAATTACAGCTGATGACTTTGCAGTTGTTTTATTTTAGTTTATTGTTTGCAATGAAATGAAAAATGTCATTTTCTTCTACATTCTCCTTTTGTTTAGCAAAATAGGCACTTCTCTTATTGCCCCTCTGTTTCTAAAAGGGAGGGATAAGTAGGAGCCTACATGAGTAAATGTATTGAGATCATCATCAAATCTAGAATTATTTAGCCTACAAATTGAATTATAGTAAACTTTTAATGTTCTTTATCAAACTGTTAATATTATATAAATTACAACTAATTAAAAAGAGTAAACTGTTACTTCCTCAGAGGAACAGAGGGAGCAGTAATATAACAGAAGCTGTTGGCATAAGACCATCCCAGTGAAGATTTCACATAGTTAGAGGAAAGGTTCCAAGCAAACTATTTTCTGTGAAGCATATTTCAGAAATATTACTGTTGGAAACTGTTCTGAAATATTATTATGTTGGGTTTACATGGCAGGGTTTTGGTAGAAGAAGGGCTGCAGGGGTGGCTTCTGTGAAAAGAAAGATGTTAGAAGATGACAGAACAATTCCAGATGGCTCCAAGAAAGACCCACTGCTGGCCAAAGCTGAGACCATCAGTGATAGTGACAGTGCCTCTGGGATAATATATTTAGGAAGAAGGAAAAAAAACCAAAAAAACAAACCATCCCAAATCAGCAAGAGTAGCCAGAGAGAAGAGTAAGAATATGTGAGAGAAACAACTCTGCAGACACCAAGGTTAATGAAAAAAGACAGAGGAGCTGCTCCAGGTGCCAAAGAAGAGATTCCCCTGCAGCCTGTGGTGAAGTCAGTGAAGATGCAGATTGTCCCCCTGCAGCCCACAGAGGTCCATAATGGAGCAGATATCCACCCTGCAGCCTGTGGAGGACCCCACTCCAAATCAGATGGGTATGCCTTGAAGGAAGCTGTAACCCCATGGGGAGCACGTGCTGGAGCAACCTCCTGCAGGAAATGCAGCCCTGTGAAAAGGAGCCCATGCTGGAGCAGATTCATTGGCAGGACCTGTAATCCTGGGTGGGGAGAACCCACACTGCAGTAGTCTGTTCCTGAAGGACTGCACCCCATGGAAAGGACTTACACTGAAGCAGTTTTTGAAGAACTGCAACCTACAGGAAGGACTCACACTGGAAAGGTTCATGAAGGACTGTCTCTTGTGGGGAAGACCCCATGCTGCAACAGGGGATGAATGTGAGGTGGAAGGAGTGGCAGTGGTAAAACATCACGTACTGACCACAGCCCCCATTCCCTATGTCCCTGCATCACTCGAGGGCAGAAGTCAAGAAGTTGGGGGTGAAGCTGAGCCCAGGAAGAAGGTAGGACTGGTGAAGAGGTGGTTTTAGATTTATTATTTCTCATTATCCTACTTTCTTATTATCTGGCAATAAATTAAATTAATCTTCTCATACAGGAGAGAAACTAGACAAAGCAGAGGTCAGTTTCTCACAGGAAAGAAGTTAGCCTGTAAGAGAGAAAGTGGGAGTCAGCTAGCAGGATCTTTGCAGCTGTACACAAAGGCCTTGACACCTTATACAGTCTTAGCATACTATCCTCTCCACAGCTCACAGCATCAGTCTTATCATATTCATATGTCTTTGTAGTGTACTGCTTTTATCACATTTATGGTAGTTGTTTTTATCTATTAAGTGTTACTTGTTAATTGGACAGTATCCTTTGTATATGAAAGTGTCACTTGCTAATTGGTCAGTATACTTTGTCTATGAAGGTGTTAGTTACTAATTGGTCAGTGCCATTTCTGTATGAAGGTAACTGGTCATTATCCTTTCTGTGTAAGAGTATAAATTCCATCTTCTGGAACAATAAAGTGATTCTGGTTCTAATTCTGATTGCCATCAGCAACCAGAGTCCATGCCCTCATACACCACAATCTTCCCCAAGTAAAATATGTAACTGGTAAATGGTCTCTCTGTCCTTTTTTCAACCCATGATCTTTTTGTCATATTTTGTCTCCAGAGTCCAGCTTAGGAGGGAGAGTGATAGAGCAACTAGGTGGACATCTGTCACTCAGCCAAAGTCAATCCACCACAATTATTAACAAAGCACTGTTTTTTAAGACTAGGTAACATTTTCTCTTCAGAAGATTAAGTTAATTCTCTGTGAGTTTTTATTATTATTATTATTTTAAGATCCTTAACCTGTTATTTAATGTAGAGAAGGTATATATAATTTTTCTGGTTCTCCAATTGTCTCTGTCATCCCACCCTAGATACCTTTAAAACTAGTTGTCTAAGTTCAGCTGAGCTTGACAGACAGGTGGAGATCACAAAGACAAGAAGATTAGATGTATTCTATGATCAGCCTTTTAAATTGTTACTTTCCTTGAAGGAGCAGAGTTTATCCAGTATAAGAGGCAGCACCTGCCTGGGGCTGATAGGAGCAGGAGGTCAGCCCATGAAGTCAATGCTTTCTGCCATTAAAAGGACATTTTTCCAGTTGTCCAGTCAAGGTGGGAAGTGATATAGAAGAGTTCTGGAAGTAGACCACTGGGAATAAAGAAAGAAAAGAAACATAGACACATATCTATATGAAGTAGGCTTCATTAATTTGATTACTACAGAAATAATATTTATTCCTCTAATAATATTTGATACCATGGAATCAAATGTCAGTGATGTCAAGGGACAATTGAAAAGGCTGCTATCCTTAATGAAGCACCTATTTTTTCCTGATCCAATTAAAATGTTTGTGTTATATTGAAAATAAACAAAAAACACTTCTGCCAGGAA
This sequence comes from Galbula dea, assembly GCA_013399015.1. Taxonomy (NCBI): domain Eukaryota; kingdom Metazoa; phylum Chordata; class Aves; order Piciformes; family Galbulidae; genus Galbula; species Galbula dea. Next base: position 345,650 of record VWZX01001852.1, on the reverse strand, counting down.
AAATATACATATTTTACTCATTACCAAATATTATCTTATGTTAATAACCAAGAGTAAACAATACAATATAACTGATAATATAACTATCCCACCTCTGTTGCCTCTCATTTTGCTCTCCCTGTAATTCTTACAAACAATGCTCATCTAACAGTAGCAACAGCAGGACACAATAAAAACAAACAACAGGTCAGAAGCTCTCTTTGTGTATTCAAATACATGCTTAATAGACACTGCCTGTGTGATGGCAATTTCTTAACTAAGATAATAGAGAAGAATATTGCAGAAGCACATATGGTGTGAATAAAATCTCACCCACCAAGCAGCACAACTCCCACAGAGGTGACAAACTCCACAAAATTATAATTAAAGAAACTGTAACTCTTTGCATCACAGGTTTACTCTTCCAGGTTACCTAATAGAATGATCGAAAGAGCTTTTATAT